>SJYQ01000350.1:1482515-1566716 GCA_006410935.1 Redunca redunca | reverse complement strand
GGCTACCAGTTTGAGTTCAAAGTGTCCACAGGGTTGGTTCCTTGCAGGCTGTATGCGACCATCTGTTCCATGCCTCTGTCTCAGCTTCTAGGGGTTTACCAGCAACCTTCAGTGTTCCTTTTGGCTTCTGCTGCATCATGCCAATCTCTGCCTTCAGCTTCATATGGTGTTCTCCCTCTGTGCGTGGCTATGTCCACATCCCCCATTTTCATAAGAAAACAAGTCAAGTGGGAGTAGGGGGTTCACCCTATGACCTCATCTAAACTAATCATCTTGGTAATGACCCTGCTTCCAAATAACCTCATTTTCTGAGACACTAGGAGTTAAGACTTTGACACGTGAATCTGGGGGTGCCACATAATTCAACTCATAACAGTGCAGGTCACCAAATACTTCCAGCCATCTCCCTTCTGAGTCCATGTAGAATTGTATTTCTTCAGCCTCTTTGAAGTTATGTGTGGCCATATGCCATGTGTGGCCATATGCCGTGTATGGTCAATAAAATGTGAATGAAAGTGATGTGTACCATTTCCAGATGAAGTTTTAAAGGCCAGTGTGTGATTCAGGGCATTCTCTCCCCTCTGCTCAGGTCATGTCAAGGTACATGTCAAGATCAATCCTCCATCAGTCAATGTCACTGAAGAACTGTGACTAGCAGAGCCTCCCTTCTGACTGGCATTGGGAACGCAGCAAGAACAAGAAATAAGAAGTTTTTGCCCTCGGGAGAAAGCTCTTTACAACCTAGAGGGGTGGGGTGGGGGGCGGGGCGGGGGTGAGAGGGAGGTTCAAGAACGAGGCAACATATGTATATTTATGGCTGATTCACTTTGTTGTAAACAACATCATAAAGCAATTATCCTCCAATTAAAAATAAATTTTTTAAAGGCAAAAAAAAAAAAGGAAGCTTTGTTGCACTGAGTTCATTAAATGTGGGGGTTGTCTGTTATTCCTGCTAGAAACCTAGCTTATCCTGACCAATACAGAGATGACTGTACTTTTTCTCAGAAGAGAAGTGATCAGAAAAATAAGTGCCTATAAGTCAGCCATCACTTCACAGTTTTAAGAAAAAAAGGCTAAAAGCAAATGAGACCAAGAATCTTACTCCTATGACTCTGCATTGAACAGCAAGTCAGCAGATGATATCTTTGGTGGCCTCCAGTGAACTATGCCTCCTTGGGTAGACCTGGCATAGACCGCTTCAACCCTGACTTTGGGATTTGCTGTTGGCCAACAGTACACTAACAGATGGCTTCCAGGTGGCTTAATGTTAAAGAATCCACCTGCCAATGCAGGAGATGCAAGAGCATGGATTTGATGCCTGGGTTGGGAAGACCCCTGGAGTAGAAAATGGCAACCCACTCCAGTATTCTTGCCTGGGAAATCCCATGGACCAAGGCGCCTGCGGGCTACAGTCCATGGGGTCACAAAGAGTTGGATATGACTGAGCACACATGCACACTCACTGATAGCTCCAAGTGAGTTCCTGCTGCTGCTGCTGCTGCTGCTGCTAAGTCACTTCAGTCGTGTCCGACTCTGTGCGACCCCATAGACGGCAGCCCATGAGGCTCCCCCGTCCCTGGGATTCTCCAGGCAAGAACACTGGAAAGAAGGCTGCTGTGGTCTAATCAGCAGGTGGGACATATAATAAGATACTAAGATATATGCCTTTTTCATAATAGCTAGCATAGAATGCCTATCCTGAGAGGCTATGCATATGTTACTATAGCCATGCTGTTACCAGTCGCCAACAATGTGCAAATACTACCTAGGAAATAGAAATTAATGACCTATGAAGCAAATAATTTCCAAAATGTGGTCCGCAGGTTTGTGCCATGCCGTGAATAATAAATTTTAGTGCCTGGAAGTGTTGCAAGAAAAACAGGACAATGTAGAGAACTGTTAATAAATTCATTCAATTTTGAATTTTATAATTGTGTCCTTATTAGTTTTTGTGAAATAATAGTGATGGTAGTCGGTTTTATTTTCAATGTCTTTACATAAAAAATCAAAAGGGAGCAACTCTATTGCACCCCTAAAACTACTTTCATCTGACTTTGGGGTATCTTCTTGTGTTCTGTGAAATATACAAGTCTAGGAACAACTGACTCAAAAGGTAACAGTATCTAGATTGCTTTTTACCTTAAACAATCGACTATTTTGTAAGAGGCAATAGTATAGAACAACCAGAAATAAAGCCTCCTGCATCCTCAAGCAGAAACTCATGAATCTTTGTTTGAAATTTTTGCTTATTATAAAAAGGTAATACATCAGGTTCTGAAAATTCGTATTCACATTCACACACATATAATATTCTTTATGTAGAAAATGCATTGAGGAGACAGCACTGTAATTTTTCCATGAAATATAAATGCCAAACTCATACATAATTTATATAACATAAAACCAACAGACCATGTAGGTTTGGTGTTTAATTATGATCCCTTGGTTCTTCCTGATGAGCACCATTAATCAGTCCAATCAGTGTCTGAAATGTCATATTTCTGTCTACAAATAAACACCTAACTGGAGGTATTAAAATATTTAACTGAAATGTGCTTTTGTACAAAGTACTTCTCAGCCTAAATGTAATAACTGGAATTTAAAAGCAAATAACCAAATGATTGACAAAACAATAATAACTTTTTCTGAGATTTTTCAAGATAAATGGGAAAGTATAATTTTAAGCATCCTGACCTTTTGCTCAAGTAAAACGTCCTCCTCTTTAATTAGTTCATGATTCCTTTTTAAAGAAAACCTCTAAAGTTGCTACTTTAATACCGATAAACCTAGAAGGGAACTTAGTGCTTTAATATAATTGTGTATTAGAATATTCAACCTGCTGGATATCCAAAAGCTAGAACAATCTCTCGATGGCTGCACACTAACACCCCAAGAACCCTGCCATGTTTTCAAAGAGAAATAAAGTCAATTGAGAAGACAGGCTGTAAGCATTGAGGCTTAAGATTCTTTTTTTCCTTTACAAATCTCATTCTACAGCGGCTCTATCACATCACCATAACAACACAAAACTATGGAACATTTTCAAATGGCTTGAAGGGGCATTTTCTCCATGGAGGCAACAAACATTTATAAAGTAAACATTACCATTTGTTTCCTCAACAGTAGGCTGAAAACCTGATTTTGGCTCTGCTCCTATCACCCTAGACACAGCCTTGTCATTTGTTACGATCTCCATGGTCTCCTCTCTAGTAGCAGAACAAGCTCAATCAGAGGCTTCTTCCAGTCTTGCCCATCACGTTCCTCACGGCAGAGCCAACTCCCATCAATCACTGCTCGCTCTCAATTATCTCTGCCCTGTAATCCCTCTGGACAGGAAACTTCAATATTGTGCTGGATTCCAGTCTGCCTTATAAATATCATCTGGTCATTTCAGCCATAAATATGCTTCAAATGCCAGTCGTTTACAAATTCAAAACGAAGCATCACTACTACTGTTGCTCCTTGTTTCCTAATAGTTCTATTCACTTTATATCCTTACTGAACATTTGCAGGATAAATGGATAGACATCAATATAGCACAGTGGTTCGGCATGATCTTTAAGTCTGAATTAAGTCAGAGTCCTAGCTTCATGATCTATTAGCTGTCAAACTTTAAACAAGCTATTTAGACTCTCTAAACCTTGGGTTCTTCATCCATAAACCACAGATGTTAATACCTATCTTAAATGTTTCTTATTAGGATCATGGCAGGACAGCTATCTAACACAAAAGAAGGGTCTAAGAGATGTTTGCTTTTGTAATCACTGTTCATTTCATTCACTCATCAACTATTTTCTGAGCACTTACCATGTTCCTGGCATCCTCCAAAGGTTGAGTAATGAGTGGTGAATGAGAGAGACATGGTCTTTGTACCCTATGCAGCTTACACGTTAGTGGGAGAGAAGCACAATAAACAAATCAGTATCTAATTATTCAACACAAACAACAAAGGCCTGAGAGGAAAACAGGTGCTGTAATAGAGGACACCAGAGAAAGAGGGAGGGGGTAATCGGGAATGGCTTCCTGGATAAGGTTATCGTTAAACTGGGACCTGAAAGATGAGGAAAATACCCAGTGAAGAGTGGAAAAAGGCAGAAGACAGAGGCTGAGTGGGAAAGCATTATTAAGGAGACGGTGGGTCTCAAGCTTGTTTATTAAGAAGTGCTGCCCAGACTGAAAGATTTTCAGAAGCCAGAAAATGCAGAATCTTGTAGGACCTGAGAAGAGACTTGGCTTTTAGTCTAAGTTCAATGGGAAACATTGAGAAGGGTTTTTTTTTTTAACCTAATACAGGAAGTTCAATTTTATCTTTATTATTTATTTGGATGCACTGGATCTTAGTTGTAGCACATGAAATCCTCACTGGGTCACCCAGGATCATCTGTTACAGCACATGGACTCTCTAGCTGCTGCCCGTGGGCTCAGTAGTTGTGGCGAGCAGGCTTAGTTGCTCTGTGGCATGTGGGATCTTAGTTCCCTGACCAGGGATCGAAATCACATCCCCTGCTTGCAAGACAGATTTTTAACCACTGAACCACAGGGCTTTCTGGGTGGCTAAGCTATAAGAAATGCGCCTACCAATGCAGAAGACACAGGCTCAGTCTCTGGGTTGGGAAGATGCCCTGGAGAAGGAAATGGCAATCCACTGCAGCATTCTTGCCTGGGAAACCCTACGGAGAGAGGATCCTGGTGGGCTACAGTTCATGGGGTTGTCAAGGGTTGGACACAACTTGGCAACTGAACAACCACTGAGAAGTTTTAAGGAGGAGAGTGGCAGGATCTGATTTCTGTTTTGGGGAAATTACTCTGGTTATCATGTGATCATTGGGGAAAATGCAAAGGAACTGTATGGGGACAAGTTAGGAATCTGTTGGAATAGTCCAGGAAGGAGATGATGGTAACTTAGGCTTAGGTGCCTAAGGTGCCAAGGTGCCAGTAAAATCAAATCTCACCATGATAATGAGTGGAGGAGGGAAGTATTGTGGTTGACTTTAATTTCTTCTTGCTTGTTTTAGTCCTATAACTATCACCAGCCAGGCTTTAGGTTCCCAAGAGAAGGGGCTGCAGAATAATAATTTTAGATGTTCACATTAAATATTTTCTTATAATTATTCAGTTATTCTCTAGCAATCTTGTCAAAAGACTACTCAACACATTTTCCCATTTACATCAGTACTCCCCAAATCCTGCAGTAAGACCGAGGAAAGAGTAAAAATGTTTCATCATCATGAAAACTTTACAGCACCAAGCACAGATGCTAGTAATCTGTGAAGCCTTGTTTTCATATCATCTAATGCAAGAAAAATTACTGAGCCTCCCCTATATGAAATTTGTTTTTTCCTTTACCTGGAAGCTTTAAGGATTCTCTACATGACTTAATTTGCTTCAAATTTATACATGCCTACTTTCATTCCCTTGTAAACAACACCAACAGATGGTATAGAATATTTGGTTGCAGAATAATTAAGCCTGAATTTGGTAAGAACTCAAAGATTAAAGTTATTCCTAGCAAAACAAGCAATACACTGCCAGGACTGTAAAGCATTTAATAATTTATATCGAAAGAACACCTAAGGAAGCACCCCAAGTGACTTGCAGATCTGAGTTTGAAACCATATACACCTGAAATAAGAACCCATGTACTCACCCACAAACACAATCTCGACACCATAAAAGAGGTGAGTGACTTCATCTTTCTGCCTGTCAGGGATTCAATTCTGAAACTAGTCTCAGTCACCATTTGATGTATATTCCATCAAAATGCAGGCCGACAAGTTATGTAACATGTTCTGGCTATTTAAATATCCTAATGGGATTTTTAACTGTGGTGATGCTTTTAACTGTGGTGTTGGAGAAGACTCTTGAGTCCCTTGGACTGCAAGAAGATCCACCTGGTCCATCATAAAGGAAATCAATCCTGAATATTCATTGGAAGGACTGATGCTGAAGCTGAAAACTCCAATACTTTAGCCACCTGATGCAAAGAACTGACTCATTTGAAAAGACCCTAATGTTGGGAAAGATTGAAGGCAGGAGGAGAAGGGGACAACAGAGGACAAGATGGTTGGATGTCATCACCGACTCAATGGACATGGCTTTGGGTGGACTCTGGGAGTTGGTGATGGACAGGGAGGCCTGGTGTGCTGCAGTCCATGGGCTCACAAAGAGTCAGACATGACTGAGCGACTGAACTGAACTGAACTGAACTGAATGGGATTTTTCTCAACAAGTGAGAGCAAGGCAATTCTACTCCTCCTATTATGTCCAGAAAACAGTGAACAGAAGGATGTGCTCTGCACGTGTCAGGCAACACAGGTTTCTTCCACCAAGAGGAGGAAATCTAGGCTAAAAAGAACCAGGCATAGGATAGTGGATGGAACGGTGGCAAAGTCAGACGGTAGATCAAAGAATGTTTCACTCTGAGTCCAGCCTATTTTGGGGGAGACATTTAAGGAGGGATTGCACCCGAGTTCAGACTGAAGGCAGATCAAATTTCAAGGGGCACCAGGGAAGGAGAAAATGTTAACCAAAGCTTGGTTAATAAATATTTTGTTCCCAGTGATCAGTGGAGACAAAACAGTTCAGTTAATCAGTTAGGAAGAAAAGAATGGGAATGTGGAGAGTCAGTGTCTGGTCTTGTAATACACAAACAAGAGGAGCCTCCTTGAGTTCTTACCTAAACCATGGGTAAGGGGGGTTCTTTGCAGTAAGCTGTTTCTCAGGAACAGAAAGAGGAGGGATTTATTTAATCATCACTGGTTTCCAGAATCCCAGGGCTCTGGTAAAGTTTGACAGGGTCATAATCTTAAAAGGATTCTATACTTCCTCTTTGACCTGTTAGGGGTTGAAGCTTCAATTTGGTGGTGATGAGTCACCCTCAGGGAGGGTATAACCTGAGATGGGAGGAACCTGGGTGCCTGCATGGTTTTGTGGAACAAAGCTGTCGACTTGCCCTGGTCAGCTCACCTACTTTTGGACTATTAGGAAAGAGAGAAATAATCTTCCTTCTAGTTTGCCATGTTCTATTTTCAAGTCTCCTACTTAGAGCCACTTTGCCAGTACTCTCATGAATAAAAACAACCCCTGCAAACAAGAAATTTTTGTGTTTTTGATATCAGTCACCCTGTAAGCATCATCTTCAAATATGAGAGTTAATATTAAACACAGAGCTCCCTTGCGAGTATTCATATTCTCATTAATCTATGAACGCCAGGAGCATCAAATGTTCAATTTTACTCTTCTTTTTCTATGTCATACAGGAAAAGAATTCTGTTTCAGTTCCTGAAATGAACAAAAAACTTTCCATTCACATAGCAATGCTACATTACAAAAGACACACTTATTTTAGACTAAATAATATATATATATCAATATATGAGTTTTTGTGGTATTGCAGGGCTTTTTGAAAGCAGCTTAAAATGACATAATGTTCTACCATCTGATTCAAATGGGCTTTAAGTCAGTAATACACTCTTTTATTGGAAATGTAGACATGGAAAGATACGGAAGTTTGACCAAGAGTGTTTAAAAGAACAAACTAATCATGATCAACCACATACTACTCTATGTCAGACATAGTAAGGTACCTGTTAAAGGTTGTTCCCAAAGGGACCAGACATGTGATATGCTTTGCTAACTGAACAATTACATGTATGCCTGCTGTTAGTGGAACAGCTCCTCAAATTCCAAAGGTCTTTCCTTTCTTATTTAAATTTCTCAAGCAGGCCTAATAACATAAATAAGAGTTACTGATTAGTCTAGGTTCTTCTAGTGAAAAAATAGTCCAATATCAAAACTGCCTAGGAAGGCTGTTTGTTCAACTTAATCTAAATAAAGAATTGGTTAAGTTAAGAGTAATTACTGCAGGCTCTTTGATTCACTGGATCATTGAATTCACTGTCTCAGTTGAGTTCTTAATGATTTTGAAATACATTTTGAAGAAGTTACCTATCCTAGCGAAAAATGAGCCTTTATGGTTTGAATTCCCTGCAACTCCTCTGTATTTTAATACATTACGAAATTATTCCAAATCTTTACTGTCCATTCTTTCCCTTTTTAAAAAGGTCCAAGAAGAGACATGAGACATACAGCCAAATTTATGTCATCATTTTTCACCTAAGTACTCAGAGTTTCAAAGGCATTCTTTCCTCTCCCAAATCACTTCTTCCCCTAGTGGCTTCTGAAAAGTTCTACTTAAATGCATAAGCTCCCCACTGGGGACATTATCAATTAAGAACTTCTCTCTGCTCCAGGCCTTTAACTTTGAAATAATTCAACAATCTTTTACATATTAAAAACAATCTCACTTCCAGAAGCCTTGGTGTTTCTCGCTGATGCAAGAAAAGGGAAAAGGTCATCTTTTTTGTATAGTGATACCAACAAAGGAGAAAAGCACTAAGCCCTAAAGAATTCACTGCAACTTTTTTCTTTTTCGTTTAAGCTTAAAACCTTACCTATCATTACAAGACAAAAGAGAAATGTACCTGTCATTAGACTAAATTTGCTGATAAATAAGTACTCTTCTGCTCTCGAAAATCCTTTGCAAAGATTAACAAAAGCAGTTCCTACAAGGTAATTATTATACTGATACATGCTTTTACTTTTTAAAAGAAACTGATTTCCCCTGTTCTTACTTTGAGGGGCTAATGCTAAAGTCCACAAGAAGAAATCTCGTGGAAATGGGGATATAACCTGAGTTAGACATATTCCAACGTTTTTCTCAGATGTTCCAGGTCCTTTCTTAAATACTGTGGATTCGGTATGTAATAAGAAATGCAACTGAGTCGAGGGCAGTTGGAAGTTCCTCTGTATGTGTTGTTCAAAAAATAAAAATTTTGTAGGTCTACGTGACACAACTGTACAATTGTTCGGCTATTGTTAACAGCATTCTCTCCAGCAGTTGTTTAAGAGAGCATGACGTAGTAGATACTCAATGAACAATTACTGAATTGAAAGGATGGTTGACCTGTAACAAAGCTTGCATATATTCCTTGGTTTAAAATGCCTGCTCTTTTAAACAACTGATTCTCAAAAAAAAGTGGATACAAAATTGATTTTTAAATTACTGAGTTCCTACAAAGGAGTGTTTCTACCTACAAAATACGTCCTTGGGATGTGAACACTTCTAATTAGCTGCAACCATTGGACAAGTTTTCTTACCTCTCAGAGTTCACTGTCTTCCTGGATGCTCAGCAGGCCGCAGCCAGCCCTCGCGATAATTTCCGGTAGCGGCGTCTCCCGGCTCTGCCGCTTGGGGGCGGGGCCTGCAGAGGGCGGGGCTGGCAGAGGTGGGCCGGCCGGGGCAGAGCCTGTGTGTGTGCGCGTGCGCTCTGGCCTGCAGAGTCTGTGGGCAGGGGACTGTAGCCCGTCAGTCTCCTCTGTCCCTGGGATTCTCCAGGTAAGAATACTAGAGTGGGTTGCCATCTCCTCCTCCAGGGGATCTTCCTGACCCAGGGAGAGAACCCGCATCTCTAGCGTCTGCAGATTCTTTAAAACTAGAGCCACCAGGGAAGGCCAGGGTTGGAGCTTGCCTGGTGGAATTGATAGCACTAAGGTGAGGCTCCTGGCCGAAGTGATTTGGAAAGTCTTGGTGTGAAGAGCCTTGACCAAACGCTCAGTTTTGAAATTTCTCTAGTTTAGCTATGATTAGAGTCAACAATTTGAAGTGGCCAGCTCACTTGATGCATTCTATGCACCTCTTGAAAGCTTTAACGTTCGGAGACCTGATCATGAAACCCTGTGGGATAAATTGGATGATTACACAATTGTCAAGGAACGCTACTGCTGAATCAAAGTCAGGCCACAGGTCTCAATGCCACTAAAACATGCGGTGATGGTTAGAAGGCCAAGATCCATGATCACTCGAGTTGAATCTCTGATGTAAAATGTGTGCTAGGAATTCTCTACTGGAGGGATCCCCACCTTCGGGGCTGCATCTCAGTACCTCCTACCACATCAGGGGCAGCATTAAAGTAGAAATAAAATGCACAATAAATGAAATGCACTTGAATCATCTCACAAACCATTTCCTTCACCCCAGGTCCCTGAAAAAATTGTCTTCCAGGAGATCTGTCCCTGCTGCCAAAAAGGTTGGGACCATTGCTGGGACCGATGCTTTGGTACCCTATGCATCAGGTCAATAACATCCAGCAGATTAAGCAGGATCCATGACACACAATGTGTCTTTACTCCATTTTCAATGTACACACAGAGTATGAGATCCTCTGCTATGAAGAATAGGGTCATCTACAAATAAGTGCAGGAACATGGTCATCTTCTAATAAGTGCAATGTGCCTTTATCTCCTTTACCTGGTGAAAATGATTTTCTCAGGACTCCAAATTATATAAAACACTGATGTTGTTGTTGAGTTGCTAAGTTCTGTCCAACTCTTTTTGTGATCCCATGAACTGTCGCCTGTCAGACTTCTCTGTCCATGGGATTTTTCAGGCAAGTGTACTTCAGTGGGTTGCCATATCCTACTTCAGGGGATCTTCCCAACTCAGGGATTGAACCTGAGTCTTTTGCATTGGTAGGCAGATTCTTTACCACTGAGCCACCAGGGAAGCCCATAACACTGATGAAGTCTCTTTAATTCAGAACTTTTTATTTTGTGTACAAGGCATTTACCATGTACCTGACTTTATTGTCTAGGAAAGAGCAAGCACATTCGAGGTATCTGGAGGAGGGCATGGCAACCCATTCCAATATTCTTGCCTGGAGAATCCAATGGATAGAGGAGCCTGGTGGGCCACAGTCCACAGAAGGCAAACAGGTAGATGCAACTTAGCATGGACAAAAATCAAAGTACTAGATTGGAAAAAAATAAAAAGAAAATTGGACTAATATTAATGATGGTGATTAAATCAGACAATGCACACACTATTCCCAGCATTGCACCAGGCATGCAGTACATATCCATTTGATGGTAATAATTATTTTATTTTACAAGAGTGAAAGGAAAAGTTTATTCTACCTGATGACATTGTTCTGATTCTGAGGGAAAGTAACGAATTTTTGTAATATGCATGAACTTTTCATCTTACATATACACGTTGCAGTCTCTCTCCTCTTTTTTTTTTTTAGAAGAATAAGATAGAAGGGAACCGAATACCTGACTAGAAAACAGCTGCCTCCTTTCACCTGACCTTCCAGGATACCCGCTTGCTCTCAGATCACTGTCACCTCCACTGCTTTTGTCTGATTTCTGCCTGTTGATCTCCATTTGGCTTGGCTCTGTGTGGAGCCACCTGCAAGGCTTTTGTTTCTCCACCTATTGAGTCTCCCTTTGAGTAGAAGAAAAGATTTCCAGAGTCTGAACCAAAACATTTTTTTAAGGACCTAACAATAAAAGGGGCATGAAACTATTTACCAACTTCACTTACATCCAGTAAAATTTCCATTCACAGGGTGTTGCATTAAGTTGATTGCTTTCTTCTCTGTAAATACTTAAATTTCAGCTCACAGGAAAAACTGATACTGAGAGAAGCCGCCCATAAAATGATACCAGCAGCACCGGACAGGGAAATGTTCAAGGGAGGGTGGTGAGGAAAACAAAGCTTAGATGGAAACCATCACTGCATGTTTCATTTTACAGTAATAATTAATCAAAAAACAGAGTAAATATCAAGTTTCCTTGGATTATTATTCTCCCTGGCCACAAGGCCACTTTTCATTGTTTCTTAGGGTGATCCTGAATAGAGATATTGTATAGTCCATACTGGGCTTCCCTGGTGGCTCAGGGATAAAGAACCTACCTGCCAATGCAAGAGACGCGGACTTATCTCTGGGTCAAGAAAATCCCGTGGAGAAGGAAATGGCAACCTACTCCAGTATTCCTCCCTGGGAAATCCCGTGGACAGAAGAGCCCGGCATAACAACTAAACAACAACAAACAACAGCAACCCATTTTAGGGAGAGAAACTGGTTGCTCTCAACTCTAACCACAGCATATGTAAAATAACAGCCTCGGATATTCTTCTGGAAGTTTCTACTTCATTTTTTCTGGAAACTATAAAAAGAAATCTCTTTTGTTGCTGCAGTTTTGCTGTGCTAGATGTTTTGTATTGCTTCCCTTCAGTCAGGTTCTTAAGAGAAGAGCTTTACCCTGCACACCTATTAGCAAAGAAAAGGGCCTTAGAATCCTTATACAAAAGAATTATTCTGTAGAGGTGCAGGCCATAGGTTTATATTCATTCCTGGTTTCTCAGGTGACCTATCACTTCTAACAAACTTTTCGAAGAGATTAGAAAAAAAAAGATGGTGGGATTAAAGAAGAATTTGAAAGCTCACTGAATCCAATAAGCCAAGAAGAACTTTAAACGAAAGCAAAAAATCAAGCATTAAGAGAGACAGAGTGGTTTCTAAAATAAACAAACAGGAATCTGCCTTAATAAAGCAGTTGACAGCTTCTCTCCCTCTTTTCCAGGCTTAGCCACTAGCAACAAAGAAAAGGGCTCGTTTGCACAGCTGTTGCCCAAAGAACTGAACAAAAGGCTGAAACTCTAACTTGAATTTGAAAGAAGAAAAAAAAATCAACTGACAGAACAGAAGCACAAATATCAGGGAAGTCAAGAGAGACAAGACCTTCATGAGGTCAGTAAGAAGAATTTTCTAAAGTGTAAATTTCCTGGGAGCTCAAAGGAGGCTGGAAACCAGAGTCTGATAGGGGCCCAGAGGGTGAGTTCTGGAAGTTCCTAACCCCACACTGCCACTTATCAGAGTGATGATCACACAGCAGGGAGAAACCCATTGCCCGAGATGGTGGAGTGGAAAAGTCATCAACTTATTCAAAGTTCAGAAGTTGGAGATCAGTTTGGTTCTCGTTATGAAAAGCTGGGGCCAAGTGAAGGATAATGTCAAGAAACAGCTTGCCTGATAGTGCTTCTTCTCACTTCTAGAATCTGCCTCAGAATCTGTCTCTGTCATGGAGAGAGGTAGGATTCAGGCAAAATAGAAGAAGGTAGTAATTTATTTATATCTCCTTCATTTTAGATAATTTTCTATCCTTCATTTGTTTAACAATCTATTAAGCTTCACACACACACACAAAAAGCAACTGTGCATTTACAAGGAAAACCTCTTGGGAAAATAAGCAATATGCTGGCTTAGGCTATTTATTATTTATAGACTGTCAATCTCCAGAAAAGGTTGAAGCATGCATACAATAGAAATTATGAACACACGAAAACAATTAGAACATTACACCAGCAGTCAAAAAAACAAGATGGCAGGATCTCACAGACAGGGGGAAGAATGGTACCAGAAAATATAGAAATAGGCTTCTTTGCTATGTCAGCTATGACATACAGGACTAAAATTTAAGTTCAACTGCAGAGAGTTTGGTTCATTTTTTTTCTGTCCTTTTCCAGCTGCAATAAGAAATGATGAAAAAAATTTTAAATACACCCCCAGATATAGTAATTAAATATTAATGACATATCTCCTACGTACTAGGTCCCCTTAGAGAGTCTTGAAGTCTAATGAGAAGTAGAAACAAAACCAAATAATCTCCATGTAGTATGATCAATTTGGGTTGAGTTTCTTTCCATATATGACTATGGGAGAGGTTTTAAGAAGCTGAGAGAAGAAAGCCTTCACTTGGTTGGGAAAGAGAAGAAAAGCATTATTAACACTTCCTAGGAGTGACATATTGGCAGGGATTTAAAGGAAGACCAGCTTTCCAAATGGAAAACAGGGAGAAGGACAGTCCCCAAAGAAGGAGTGGACAGAGGAGGAAAGACCAGTGGTTCAGAAAGATAGTGTGTTCAGGAAGTTTTCACCACTGGGGGCCTGGGGATAAAGTGGAAAGGTAGCTTGGAAGCTCAAACAACTATACAGAAGACACTGAAGAGCTTTTCAACCAGTAAGTGAAACTTTCCAATTTCAGTTTTAGAAGACAATTGCATATTGCAATTTGAAAAGTGGGTAGGAGTAAGACCGAAGGACTTCCCAGGCAGTCCAGTGGTTAAGATTCCATGCTGCTACTGCTAAGTTGTGCTACTGCTACTTCAGTCGTGTCCAACTCTGTGCGACCCCATAGACGGCAGCCCACCAGGCTCCCCCGTCCCTGGGATTCTCCAGGCAAGAACATTGGAGTGGGTTACCATTTCCTTCTCTAATGCATGAAAGTGAAAAGTGAAAGTGAAGTTGCTCAGTCGTGTCCAACCCTCAGCGACCCCATGGACTGCAGCCTTCCCAGCTCCTCCGCCCATGGGATTTTCCAGGCAAGAGTACTGGAGTGGGGTGCCATACCCAGAAGTAAAGAACAGACTTTTTGAATTCTGTGGGAGAAGGCTAGGGTGGGCTGATTTGAGAGAATAGCATTGAAACATGTATATTACCATATGTAAAATAGATGACCAGTGCTAGTTTGATACATGAAGAAGGGCACTCAAAGCTGGTGCTCTAGGACAACGCAGAGGGGTGGTGTGGGGAGGAAGGATGGAGAGGGGTTCAGGATGGGGGAAAACACGTACACCTGTGGCTGATTCATGTCAATGTATGGCAAAAATCACCACAATATTATAAAGTAGTTAGCCTCCAATTAAAATAAATTAATTAATTATAAAAAAAAACAAAAGATTCTGTGCTACCACTGCAGGGGGTGCAGGTTCGATTCCTGGTCATGATCCCTGGTCAGGGAACTAAGATCCCACATGCCACAGGTGCAGCCAAAAAGCAGAGGAAGTGTGAAATTAGAGTAAGGAAGCTGTTTTAGGGTTCTTCAAAGCAACAGAACCAAAAGGAGGTGTATATGTATATATAGAAAGAGGTTTCTTTAAGGAATTGGCTCATAGAAGATGACAAATCTAAATAAAACCTGCCAGTTGGGCTGGTAGGCTCAGACCTGAGAGAGCCGATGCCACAGTTCTAGCTGAAGCCTGTGTGCTCTAGCACTCAGAAGAGTCATTCAGTGTTGCAGTGGAAGTCCAAAGGCAGGGTGCTGAGAATTCTCTCTTGTTCAGGGGACGTGAGTCTCTTTGTTTTCTTCAGGCCTTCAACTGATTGGACAAGGCCCACCAAATTATAAAGAGCAATCTGCTTTACTCAAAATCTGCTCATTTAAATGTTAATTTTAGGTGGGGAGGGAGGTGGGAGGGAGGTTCAGGGTTGGGGGGCTGATTCATGTCAATGTATATCAAAAACCATTGAAATACTGTAAAGTAATTATCCTCCAATTAAAATAAATAAAACAACTTTAAAATAAAAAAAAAAAGCACCCTCCCAGAAACATTCAAAGTACTGTGTGGCCAAATATTTGGGTACCTGTGGCCCAGCCAAGTTAACACATAAAATTAACCATCTCAGAGGCTATTTGTGTACGTGTATTCAGTCAGTCAGTTGTGTCTGACTCTTTGCAGCCCCATGGACTATAGACCACCAGTCTCCTCTGTCCATGGAATTTTCCAGGCGAGAATTCTGAAGTGTGTTGCCATTTTCTACTCCAGGGGTTCTTCCCAACCAGGAATCAAACCTGTGTCTCCTATTACTTCTGCATTGGCACATGTGTTCTTTACCACTATTGCCACCTGGGAAGCCCATTGGTGTACATAGAGGCTGTGTAGTATACATGAGAGATGTATACTGTCTGGACTAATCTCAGACTAATGGGGACAGAAAAAAATAAAAATTTAGGGGAAAATTGAACATGAAGATGTAAAAGAGCACATTGTAAGGATGACATCAAGATTGTTAGTTTGAACAAATATGTAGAGAAAAACAAAACAAATTAGATGGTTAGTAATCTCCAAGAATACATTTTTATTTTAGTTTCTTTTCTTTTTCTCAAGTACAAGTTTCTTCTGCCTCCTGATGCCTGTATTTACAATTTGCATTTTTTTTCTTATTACAAACTGCATCATCAGTTACTCTAAAAATCATTACAGTTGCAAAAGACATTTCATCAATCAAATTTCATGTGTGAGGATACACACTGTACTTTGAAAAATGCATTTACTTAACTTCTGGTGAAATCTGATAATTTGAATACACTTTTCTGCCCCTAACTTACCCAAACAAAATGTATAAACACATAAGAAGAAGAATACATGAGAAACCATAACAAAGACTTCCCTGGCGATCTAGTGCTTAAGTCTCTGAGCTTCTACTGTGGGAACACAAGATTGATCCCTGGTTGGGGAACTATGATCCTACATGCTGAGCATTGCAGTCAAAAAAATTTTTTAATAAAAGATAAAAATAAAATGAATAAACATTGTATTCCATTTTAAAAAAAAGAAAGAAACTACAACTGAGATAAATAGTGACAAAATTTTGAAAACCAAAATTAAGTAGCTGAGTGACAAATCACAGGTAAGCAGAAAATCAAGAAATTAAATTCCCCCCACAAAATCCCAGAAAAACCCAGCAACTGGTGAATAAGATGCTTCTGAAAAGAGATGGGAGGTGTTCAAGGGGAGCAGAAAGTCTAAAGGGAAAATCAATTAGATACCTAACTCAACTCCCCAGCTCCCTGCAACTAGGTGTCTACCTGTCACCAACTCCAGCAGAAGATCAGAGGTTTTCTCTTTGGAGAAGATGAAGCAAAAGGAACATGAACTTATCAACAGATTGGTTAAAGAAGCTGTGGTACATATATACAGTGGAATACTAATCAGCCATAAAAAGAAATGCATCTGAGTCAGTTCAAATGAGGTGGATGAACCTAGAGTCTATTATACAGAATAAAGTAAGTTAATATCGTATATTAACACATATGCATGGAATCTAGAAAGATAGTACCGACCAATCTGTTTGCAGAGCAACAGTGGAGACACAGACGTAGAGAACAGACAAGGGTTGGGGAGAAGAGGGAGAGGGTGAGATGAATGGAGAGAATAGCATGGGAGCATATACACTAACATATGTGAATAGACAGCCAATGGGAGTTTGCTGTATGACTCAGGGAACTCAAACTGGGGCTCTATAATAACCTAGAGGGGTGGAAATGGGTGGGAGGTGGGAGCGAGATTCAAGAGGCAGGAGATATATGTACACCTTAATTCATGTTGATGTATGACAGAAATCAAACCAATATCGTAAAGCAATCATCAATCAGTTAAAAATAAATAAATATATTTTTTAAATAAAAGAATATGGACTTGAGGACAATAGACAGAGCTGGCAGCAAAAGATGTGTGTAATCATGAGAACCAGAATTAAATGAAAATCTGCAGTCTAAAGAGTAAAGACTCCAATGCCTTTGCCCCGTTTGTTCCCAGGATGCAGCAGCTTCAACAATAAGCCTCAAGCAAGAGATAAACTCTGATCAACCCAGGAGAAGACCCACAGGGGCAGACAGCTGGAGGTTCCCCACTGAAAGACACAGGTTCCATGCTAATTATCCAGCAATGAAGCCAACATTTGACATGCCTCTCAGGTGCACACAGAAATTTCAATCAGCTTTTTACTGCCTTACAGTTAAACCTAAAAGCACTGCCAAGGATCACTGAGCATGCAGAAAGCTTTTAATATGAAAGCAGAAGGCAAAAAAGTAAAAGGAAAAGAGATGACCTACAACACAAGAAGCAACAGAAAATGTCTTAAACCAACCCCAGTGTTCCCAGGTAGAGGAAAGAAACTATTATATCCATTAAATAAAAACAGAACACTTTTTTTAAAAACAAATAATCCTTAGAGAACAAGCACTCTTAGAATTAAAAAATAGTAGAAATAAACATGTCAATAAAAGTGTTGGAAGATAAAGTTGAAGCTGTCCAAAGGAAAAGAAACCATCTGTAAGTAAAAATATATGTGTATATAAAAAGAAGTTGAGAAAAAGAAAACCGGCAAGAAAGTTGTACATTCAGGTGGCAGAAGCTCCAGAATGAGAGAACAGAGCAATGGATAAGAGAAATTGTCAAAAAGAAAACACCAAGGCTGATTCCTGTTGAGGTTTGACAGAAAACAACAAAACTCTGTAAAGCAATTATCCTTCAATTAAAAAAAATTAATTAATTTTAAAAAAGAGAAGAAAACACCAAGAAAAGTTCCCAGAACTTATGGAGGTGAGTTTTAAGGTGGAAGGAGCTGAGGGCCCCACTGAGCACTGGCCCAATTGAAACATACATATATACACCAAGAATATTATAGAAAAACTTCAAGACATTAGGAACAAGAAAGCCCTAAACACTTCCGTTGGGGAAGGGAATGGCAAACCATTCAGCATTCCTGCCTGGAGAATCTTATGGACAGAGGAGCCTGGCAGGCTACAGTCCACAGGGTCAAAAAGAGTGCAACATGACTAAGTGACTAACACTTTCACTTTCAGAGAGAAAAGCAGATCACATACAAAGTTATAGGGAATGAAAATTATACTGGCTGTTCAAGAATTCCTGGAAGTTACAAAACAGTCAAACTCATAGAGGGAAATGACTTGCACCTTAGAGTTCTAACCCATTCGGATTATCAACCATGCCTGATTACAGAATAAAGCAAGGTCTCAGAAGTTTTCCTTCTTAAAATTTCTTTCTCAGGGAGCTTCTAAAGCTATGATTGCCAAAGCAACATCAGCATCTATTAGAGATTTGTTTAGAAATACAAGTTCTGAGACTTCACCCCAACTCTACTGAAGTAGAAACTCAGGGGCTGGCATGGGAGTGGAGGGGTGGGAAAGAAAGGGAGGGAGAGGCGAGTTTACAACCTGTATCCTACCAAACTTTGAGTGCAGGCCAAAGCCTCAGAAGCACTTTACCAGTGGATGTACTCCTTCCAAAATAAGGAGTAAACCAAGGAAGAGGAAACAGAAGCCCCAAGACACACAACACAAATACTCCAGAGCAGAAGAACAGAGGCTACAGGAGGCCTATTACAAATTAACATTTACAGCACATCTGTTACTGTTCTAAAGTTAGCCATTTCTTATGTTCATATCATCCCAACATCCTCTTAAACCTTATGAAAAGTGTGAAAGTGTTAGTAGCTCAGTCATGTCTGACTCTTTGCAGCCCCATGGACTGTAGCCCACCAGGCTCCTCTGTCCATGGAATTCACCAGATGAGAACATTGGAGTGGGCAGCCATTCCCTTCTCCAGGGGATCTTCCCAACCCAAGAATCAAACCCCAGTCTGCCTACAGTGCAGAAATTCAGGACCTGCCACCCCAAAATAGGTGGTTTGGGTACATTAAGAGGCCTTCCCTGAGCTCCAGTTGTCTAAAGACAGACTCAGTGCCCCGTAAGGAACTCAATGGTCATAAACCCCTTCCCAGGAGTTTCATGAGCAGGGAAGATTGATTCTTATTACAGAAGAGGAGACTAGAAATGGACATCTTACCCAGACAAACTGTGTCGCAAACTGTCATCCCTCCCACCTATTCTTCTAAGGGCCCATTGGTCATTCCTCAGAATCGCTTACCTAAGAGGTGTGTGTTCTCCCCGCTTTTCCCTATGAAGAAGGAAATTTAAGTGTGAACTCTCTGCCGGCTGGAGGAGTTACCTGTTTCCCCTGGGTCTCTTTCATGGACATGTGAGGTATGCACCTTGATAAGCTGCTATTTGCTTTTCTCTTGTCAATCGGTCTCTTATTACAGGTGTCTCAGCCAAGGCAAAATGGGAAGGGCTCGGGAGGGATACACAAGTTAAATTCTCATCCTCCATCTTAGGAAGTGAATAGTTAATGTCTAAAACTGAAAAAAAAATAGGAGATAAAAGTATAAACATGATAATAACTAAAAGAGTTAAAATTAGTTGCCACTTTAGCAGAAGGGTCAAGAGTAAAGAGAGGTAGGAGAGGAGACTTTGGGGGACTTCCCTGGTGGTTCAGTGATTAAAACTCCTTGCTTCCAATGCAGGGGTTGAAGGTGCAAGGAACCAGGATGCCCCATAATGCTCAGCAAACGCAAAAAACATTTTTTTTTTTAAAGTAGTGGGATGTAGAATAAGAAAAGAAAGACTTCTTGTTTTGTTATAAACCTTATACAATTGCTACTGCTGCTGCTAAGTCGCTTCAGTCGTGTCCGACTCTGCAACCCCATAGACGGCAGCCCACCAGGCTCCCCCATCCCTGGGATTCTCCAGGCAAGAACATTGGAGTGGGTTGCCATTTCCTTCTCCAATGCATGAAAGTGAAAAGTGAAAGTGAAGTCGCTCAGTCGTGTCCGACTCTTCACGACCCCATGGACTGCAGCCTACCAGGCTCCTCCGTCCATGGGATTTTCCAGGCAAGAGTACTGGAGTGGGTTACCATTGCCTTCTCCACCTTAAACAACTATGTAACTTTTTATATCACTCCTGCATAATTTGATAAAAAATAAAATCAAGTTAAGAAAATAAATTTCCTACAATATAGGAGTCAAAGTTTAATGACTGTTTCTAAATTTCTTCCGACAGGTAATTTCTGGCCTGCTCTTTTTTCTGACACTCAAAGAGGAGCAAATGCCTTCTTGAGGCATCCTCCTTGTTCTCATAATCCTTCTCTGTCCCCATCAGAAAACCTCAGATTCTGAGACTCTGAGCTTCCAGTTCAAAGGTACAGAGGTGAGAGTCACTGGGGATTCCTCACCCTAATTGTCCCACAAGAATTTGACAATGTTGTTTTTTTCTATGATCATGTCTGCAGAAACAAACTCTCTCAATCATCTAGAAGTTTCTACCATGTATAAGGTTGCCATGCCAATGCTTATGTTTTAATAACATCCCCATGAACTTTTTTATATCATGCTTTCATTCATTCATTCAAGAAGAAGTGTTTAATAAGGCCCTACTGTGTGACAGATTCTTGCTATTAAGTTTCTTAAAATTATTTTCCTCTATGCATGGTTTCCATACTTAAGGATTTAAGATGTTTCAAGTTCTTTATAATCCCTGCCTTTCTGTGTGTTGATTACAAAAGGCAGCCTACTGTGATGTAATGATTAGTTAAAATAAAGATAAACTGGATTGTCTTAAGAAAAGCTCCAAGGTTTACTTTCTAAATTTAGATCAGGTCAGTTTAAATTTTTTCTTACCCAACATGTCAGCGGACTCTGTTGTCACAAAAAAATAAAAATGTTAACATTTGTCTAAAAGGGTTATCCATTTCCTGCTGATGGTTTATGAGCAAATGACTTCTGCATTTCCTCTCAAAAAAGAAAAGTATATTTACAGAGTAAGATAGTATTTTGAAGTACTGATCCATGTATCCTGATTTCATCCCACTCCACTCCCACCTCAAATTCAGGCAATTTAACATAAGGATAGTTGTCCAAAAGGATAGTTATAATGGCAGAACAAGAGCACAAAGAGGAAAAATTTTAAATCCGTCAGCATAACCAGAGTAATATTAGGTTGGTACGAAAGTAATTGCGGTTTCAGACCATGAATTTTAAATTGTTATAACTAGGCTCAAACGCATCTTTATTAATCAAAATAGAAACCATTACAATCAACACATTTTTGCCAATGAGAAATAAGTTTGTTTATTCCTGTAGCATAAAAATCCATGTTTCGGTATTCAGTGATCTCTTGGAAAGCATTTTCTGCCTCCTGCAGATTGTGGAAGCATTTTCCCTGCAAAAAAAAAGTTATCAAGATGATTAAAGAAGTGGTAGTCGGTTGGCGAGAGGTCATGTGAACGTGGCAGATGAGGCAAAACTTTGTAGCCCAATTTGTTCTACTTTTGAAGTGACATGTGGTCAGACATCATGCAGAAGAATTAGGCCTTTCTGTTGACCAATGCTGTCTGCAGGCATTGAAGTTTTCGGTGCATCTCATCAATTTTCTAAGCGTATTTCTCAGATGTAATGGTTTCGCCGTGATTCAGAAAGCTATAGTGGATCGGACCAATAGCAGATCACCGAACAGTGACCATAACATTTTTCGGGGGCAAGTTTTGCTTTGGGAAGGGCTTTGGAGCTTCTTTTCGGTCCAACCACTGAGCTGGTTGGAGAAGGAAATGGCAACCCACTCCAACGTTCTTGCCCGGAGAATCCCAGGGACGGGGGAGCCTGGTGGGCTGCCATCTATGGGGTCGCGCAAAGTCGGACACGACTGAAGCAACTTAGCAGTAGCAGCAGAAGGTGAGGCACCTGGGGGATAATTAGATCATGACCTTTGTGCCTGGAAGGAATTAATGTCCTTATAAAAAGAGAAAAGAGCTTCCCTTTTTCTCTGTTCTCCTTCATTGGAGGAAATAAGATGTCCATCTACAAGCCAGGAAGAGGGTTCTCACCAGACACTGGATCTGCTTATGCCTTGATATTAGACTTCCCAGCCTCTAAAACTGAGAGAAATAAATATTCATTGTTTCAGTCACCCAGCCTGTGGTATTTTTGTGATAGCCGGCTGAACTATTATCCACATCAGGAACTGAGTTCCCAGGAGGGCCCAGCTGGCATGCAAATCAGGAACCCACACTCCAGAGACAGCTGATAGGAATATATGCCTTCTGTTATCCACATATCCATCAATACTAGCTTTTCTAATTAGCATCATAAATGATAGAAACAAGGTCTCATAGTGGAAAGGAGTGGAATTTGAGATATGTTGTTCAATGAGCAGAATACGAAAGTCCACTGAGGCCTGTAGCCTGTTGTTCAGTCACTAAGTTGTGTCTGACTCTTTGCGATTCCATAACCTGCAGTATGCCAGACTTCCCTGTCCTTTGCTATCTCCTGGAGTTTGCTCAAATTAATATCTACTGACCTGGTGATACTGTCCAACCATCTCACCCTCGGCCACCCTCTTCCCCTTTTGCCTTCAATCTTTCTCAGCATCAAGGTCTTTTCCAATAAGTTAGCTCTTCACATCAAATGGCCAAGTATTAGAGCTTCAGCTTTACCATCATTCCTTCCAATGAATATTCAGGGTTGAGTTCCTTTAGGATTGACTGTATTAAGTACAAGTCACTCAGTTGTGTCTGACTCTTTGTGACCCCATGGATTGTAGCCCTCCAGGCTCTTCTGTCCATGAATTCTCCAGGCAAGAATGCTGGAGTGGGTTGCCATTCCCTTCTCCAGGGGATCTTCCCAACCCAAATATAAAACCCGGGTTTCCTGCATTGCAGGTGGACGCTTTACTGTCTGAACTACCAGGCACACCCAGGATTGACTGTAGCCTGTACCCTTAAGGATAATGCCAAAGGCTTGAGCCACAAGTGAACCTGTATCCAATTGTTGAGTCAGAGAACTTCTGGTAGCCTCATGTGACTCCAACAGCACAGGATTCTCCCTCTGGATATTTTTGCATCTGCTTCAAGTAAACATTTCCTGTAAAGAAGTAGTTGGAGCTCTTCAAAAGAATAGAGAACTTGGACTTCATAGTTTGCATATGTTTTTGAGTCTGCTTGCCAGTGAGTGTTTTTTTTTTAATAAAGTCTGTATTTGTGGCATAATTTATGGAGAGTAAGTCAATTTTATGGTGGTTACTCTTATTTACTAAAATAACCTAAAGTTGTTATGACCAAACTGGCTTAGGTTTACAGTTTCTTTGGAGGCTTGGATGGCAGCACCAGGAATTACAAGGAACATGAACATCTCGATAGAAACTACTGTAGAATAGTGACTACTACATCTGGAAACCATACACAATGACCTCAGCAAATGACAGCAAGGACAACTACTTACCAAGGCCCAGATACTTCCTCCTTCCTGGAGCCAAAAGGCTACTCAAAGGCAGTCAGGGAATTGCCTGCATTAAAACTTGAAGTGACTGAATTTGCCAGGAAATGACTAAAATTATGATTACTGCCTTTAGGAAGAATAGAATCTTTCAGTAGATATTGCCTTGAAATTAAGGAAAAAAATCTAAAAATGTTCTTTTCTTGCCCATCTGAATTTTGGATTTTGAGTCAGAGGACGTAAGGAAAAACAATTCCAGGGCTCTCTCAGTTTTTCTCTCAATGATCCTGTATTTTGAAGCTTGGTACCTCTCTTGCATTTTCTCCTCTAGTAGCTCTTCAGGAGGGATCCCATGATCCTCTTGGATTCTTCTTCGTAATCCAAAGTCTGGTACAGAGCCCAAGAAAGGGATAGTCATGTCTTGTTGAAATATCTATTCAAATCAGGCAAAAGAGAAAGTCAGCATCTTAAATATGTAGGTATGTGTCTTAGTCAACTTGCGCTTCTATAACAAATACCATAGATTGGACAGTCTAAACAGCAGACATTTATTTTTTACGGTTCTGAAGGCTGGGAAGTCCAAAATCAAGGTGTCAGCAGACACCTTGGTGTCTGGCAAGAGCCCACTTAGGCTTCTTTACTAGTGAAAAAGAATCTACCTGCCAATGCAGGAGACTCAAGAGATACACATGGTTCAATCCCTGGGTCAGGGAGATCCCCTGGAGGAGGAAACTGGCAACCCCTTCCAATATTCTTGCCTGGGAGATCCCATGGACAGAGGAGACTGGTGGGCTACAGTCCACGGGGGCGCAGAATAGGACACGACTGAGCTTTCACTTTCAATTCACAAGAGCCTGCTTTTGGCTTATAGACAGCCACCTTCTCACTTTATGCTCACGTGGCAGAGAGGGAGAGTCTTTCTCATGTTTCTTCTTATAAGGGCACTAAACTCAAGCTTTGGGGCTCAACACTCATGTCCTAATTACCTCCTAAAAGTCCCACCTCCAAATATCATCACATTGGGAATTAGGACTCCAAGATATAAATTGGTGGGTTGGGGGCAGAGGGTAACATTCAGTCCACAGAAGTGTATATTGTGGCAGGGAGGAAAGTGGTGATGATGAAAAAGTTATGTTGAATTCACCCCCCACCCCAGGAATTTTACTTCCAGGGGGAAGTAGAACCATCTTACATTCAGCAAACACCTAACTATCAGTGTTAGGAAAGCACTAGTTTCACCAAGATGAACAAAATATTTTCTAATGTAAAATAAGGAAACAAATCATATAGTGTGCTAAGTGCTGTGATGGGGTTGAGTGCAGAACCAGTGTCGGGGGTGGAAAGAGCCTGGCTCTAATTGTAAGCATCTGAAAAGCCTTTCAGAAGTAGCCTCTCTAATCAGCACTAATAGAAGATGCCAAGGCAAAAATGAAAGTGTTGGAAACAGTGACAAGTTCAGGGGTTAGAAAGTATGTGGGTGGACTAGCAAGGCTATGATAGAGGGTAAAGTGTGCTCAGGTTGTAAAGACTCATGAATGCTTTTCTGAAGAGACTGGCCTTGATGAGGTCAACCAGGTCATCCAATGAGCCCACAGGTCCCAAAGAGGTGCCCTAATGGGAGCACAACAGATCAAAGCTCTGACCCCCCTCCACTCTACCCCACCCCCATTTGATATCTTTTTAATATATCTCTTTTATATTTCTAATTTGGAAGTAGAACCCTGCTGTTATTTTTAGGTTATAAAATTGCTCATATAAGCAAATGAATGTCATAAAAGATCTTTAATTAGGGAAGTTAAATGACCATATTTACATTTCAGACAGCTAATTCTGGTTGCAGGCCAGGAGGAAAGAGTAGAGAAAGGAGATATAAGAGGCAGAAAAACCATGAGACTGTTAAAAATAACTCATACGAGGGACGACAAAGGGTCCAAATCACTGTAGTGATAGTAGAAGTGGGAACAGATGCAGGAAGAGGGAACGGATTTTACAGACATTTTAGAAATTGAATGAACAGCCTTTCACAAGTCCTATTACAAATGGAGCAGATCTTGACAGTGTTTGGACCGAGCAGGCAGGAATGGTACACACTTTACCTTTCCCGTGGTGAAATGATGTAATATCAAGGTTTCACTTCAACTCCTATGTATTACACAAGGCAGTGAGATAAGAGCCTCTGGCAACATACTAAAGTCTAGGTTGTTGAATGTATTACAGTTTGTAGACTGATGTGACTTTGGAAAACAGTACATTTAGTGGTTTATGGACGAACATAGAAAAAGTCACCAATACAGAGGGTTCAGTTGATTTATCAATTCCAGAAGACTGATTATGGTATTTTGTTGTCTCTTTTCTTCTCTCTCATTTTCTCTAAGTAAGATTTTTCCAATCCTAAAAAAAGGAATTTGAAAAAAAGTGGATTTAGTAGTAAATAAAGTAAGCCATAGATATGGTTCGTTTCACTGTCATCGTTATGTTAGACTATTTGGCATAGTATTGTGGGCTGCCTTTGTGGCTCAGTTGGTCAAGAATCCGCCTGCAGTGCAGAAGATGCAGGTTCGATCCCCCGGTGGGGAAGATCGCCTGGAGAAGGAAATGGCAATGCACTCCAGAATTCTTCCCCGGGATATCCCACGGACAGAGGACAGAGGAGCCTGGCGGGCTACAGTCCATGGGATTGCAAAGAGTTAGATACAACTGAACACATATGCACAGGGATCAGAGGGAAGTCAGGGAGAGGTCAGGGGCAGGTTTTAGGAACAAGTTTCAGCCAGGCGTACCAAATGAAAGAAGAAGGAAACCCTGAAACTGTGGCTGGCACGTGACCCAAGCCCATGGCATAGGACATGCTGGGAACAAGACATCACACTCTGCAGCCAGGTAGATTCTGTGGCTAGTGTATCTGAACCTAGCTCTATGTAAACTCTGCTCTGGTTAAAATTATTCCCAGAACTCAAGCTCTTGGCATCAGGGTCTGAAGCTGAAAAATTTGGTGAAGTTTCTGACAAGAGCCACCTTCATGGTCTCCCTAAATCCACTTCTGTCACATTCCAATCAATTTTTCAACAAAAATGTTGGAAAAGCCCATTAAAAAAAAAATCTGATAACTATACTCATGAGCAGTCACTAAGTCATGTCTGATTCTTTTGCGAGAAAAAAGATTTCTGGACTGTGGCCTGCCAGGCTCCACTGTCCATGGGATTTCCCAGGCAAGAATACTGGATGGGTTGCCATTTCCTCCTCTAGATCTTCCTGACCCAAAAATGGAACCACATCTCCTACGTCTCCTGCATTGGCAGGCAGATTCTTCACCCCAAGCTACTATCTGGCTTCACCAGTCCCTACATTCTGCACTCTTTCATCATACATTGGGCTGGCCCCTTAGAAAAGTAGTTTTCCAGATACAAGTCTGTTCTACCAGCTGCTTCCACCTCGGCTGTTAATCCCCTCCCGGTTTCAGCTCTGCGTTAGGTCGAGGTCTTCACCTGGCCCCTCCTCTCCCCTAAAGTGCCTCTGAGGTGAAGCTTGTGAAATGATTAAAAATAAACTGCAATAAATATCACACAATGGTGGGTTACCTATCTAGAACTTCCCTTTAGAAGACAGCTTTCTTATTTCTTATTCTTCTGAGATAGCAAGGTAAGATTTATTATTTGTTAACAGTACCACGGAACATTCCAGTGTGGATGAAGCACTGATGTTTATCAAAAGAATGAGGAACATGTTTTACAGTGGTAAATATCATAAGCTTTGGACAAAGATCTTTTTCTCAAGTCTGTTTAATTGTTTAGGTCTATTCCCTTTTAACCGGCCTGCATGTCTAACTCCCACGTTTCTCAGAATTTCTGACAGTAAAAATGATACACCTCAGTGAAGAGAGATGTTCAGATGTGAAGAGTCAAAGAGAGACTGGCATTTAATCTGTAGCAGGTGTGCTGTTGGATTTAATAAGCATTTCTGGGAGAGTTTTTTTTTTTTTTCCCTTCTTCATGAAGAGTCCTTGAAGCACATGAGCAAAATTTAAACCAAAACATGAAATATAATCAGAGCAGGATATGACAAATAATTCTCCACCCTTACACTTTCTCTACCCTTGAAAGAAAACAATTTTAGAGGCAGAAAGTTTTCCCTGAGCTTGCTAAGGATATATTTCTTTTTCTTTTGTTTCCTCTTTTCCTTTTCCAGTCCAGGCAAGACAGAATCATCCATAGAAATTAACTAATACCTCATTTTCTAAGTCTGATATCGGAAACACATCCATAAGTTTCAGGATAACATCTTTCTACATCTGTGCTTGTGGTTCCATACTAAACACCTTGTTCTAAAAACAGAATTCTCTGTGTGACCAGAATAAATGCAGACTGGGTGAAAAATGTTTCTACCGGATTGTGAGACTGATGTGAATTAAAGTAGCTGAAATGTAAGTCCACAGTATTGTAGTCTGAAGTGTTAGAGCGTGCCCTTCAGCTGAGAAATGCAAAGTATTTTCAAAACAAGCATCATGTGACACAGCAGATTGAGTCATATTATCACAGCTCTCCAGAGGAGGTAATTTGTTGTGCAGAGGCTTGAGGATGTTTTGCTAAAATTTGACCCTTTTTTTCTTAATCCAGCTCAGAATTCTCCATTTGTTGATGTACATGTTTCACATTTTCTTCTGATAACCAGATTGCTGTCAAACATTATAACAAATCTTATTGTACTTTAAGACCGAAGGAATGGCAAAAAAGAAATGTATAAGAATGAATGACAAAGCTTCAGATGTTTTGACTGAATAGATTTTTTTGTGTGGTTGTAGAATCCCCAACCATACTATTATCTTATCTAATGCAACACTTTGTGACCTGTTCTCAAATTTGGGATTTTTTTTTTAAGATTTTTCTTTTAATGTGAACCATTTTTTTTTAAGTCTTTGTTGAATTTGTCACAGTACTGTTACTGCTTTACATTTAATTTTTTTGGCCTCGTAGCAGGTGGGATCTTAGTTCCCTGACCAGCAATGGAGATAGCACTCCCTGCATGGGAAGGTGAAGTCTTAACCACTGGACCACCAGGAAAGTCCTTGGGATTTTCTTTATCCTTCCTTCCATGTACTCTGATAGCAAATATTTTATAATCTGTAGATTAGTTTACTTTTTCTCCAATGATGAAACATGAAAGAGCTCTAGCCACTTGAGCCGCCAATTAGAAATTGCAACTTCCAGCTCCATCTAAGCAGAAACAAGCCCCAAAGAAAAGGTGAGTAAGAGCCAGAAAGATCCGGTGGCAAAGCCTCTGTGGGAAAACTATGGAAGAATAATGTCATTTCTGCTCACTAGATATGTGATCACAGTGCAAAGGAGACCAAAATCTGAGGCTGGGGAAAAAAAAAGAAGCAGAGGCTTTGACTTATATCAAAATTGGTCAGGAGAGAGGCAGTTCTTTTCAAATAACTTCCAAGAGATCTTCCTAGCTTGCACTACACCCCCCGTTCAGTTAGTTTTTTGTCTTCCATTCCTTTTATTTCCTTTGGGATATTTTGAGGGTCTGTTTCGCTTTGCTTACATTGATGCTTAGCCTCTGGCTTCAACATTTCTCAAACTTCAACTCGGTGACTTTTCTTTAACAAAAGACTTTCACAGTTTAATGAAAGAAATTAATTTTCATATTTAAAAGAAATCCAACAAATCCTGATGCTGGGAAAGACTGAAGGCAAAAGGAGGAGGGGGCAGTAGAGGATAAGGTGATTAGATAGCATCACCAACTCAATAGGCTAGAATCTGAGAAAACTCCGGGAAATACCGGAGGACAGAGGAGGCTGAAGGGTTACAGTGCATGGAGGTCTCAGAGTCAGACACAACTTAGTGACTGAACAACAACAGATAAATCTCAAGAAGGATAAACATGAGCAGAAATATGCAAAGGCACATGATAGGCTAAAAATCAAAGAGAAAAAAAACTTGAAAGCAGATAGACAAAAATGGCAACTATACATAACGGAGCACATAGTTTGAATCTTGTGGATTTCCTATCAGAAACTATGGAGGTGAAAAGACTACATCAAAGAGGTTTAAAAAATTCTGCCAAGACAAAATTCTGCATCCAGCATAAGTATTTTTCAGGAACAAAGGCGAATATAGCCATTTCAGATAAATGAAAACAAAACAAAAAAGTTGGCACAAACAAACCTAACCATAACAAATGGGAAAAAAAGCCTTTCAACTTGAAAAAAACTATACAGATGGAATTATGTGTATATTTATATATAATCACAAATAAATAATTTATATTGTAAATAATACATAATTATAAAATAAACAGCTTATATGTAAATTTGATAACTTTCATTTTTCCATATTTTTTACCTGGGAGAATTAANTTATATGTAAATTTGATAACTTTCATTTTTCCATATTTTTTACCTGAGAGAATTAAAGAGTAAAATTGTTTTGTCCGTTTATTTATTTTTAATTGAATGAAAGATTCTTTAGATTCTATAATGTTTTATAATTTTCTGAAGTTTCACATACATGATTTCATGTAATCCCATGACAGTGGTTTAGCNTTTATTTATTTTTAATTGAATGAAAGATTCTTTAGATTCTATAATGTTTTATAATTTTCTGAAGTTTCACATACATGATTTCATGCAATCCCGTGACAGTGGTTTAGCTCTCAAGTCATGTCTGGCTCTTGCAACCCCATTGACTATAGCCTGCCAAGCTCCTCTGTCCAAGGAATTCTCCAGGCTAGAATACTGGAGTGGGTTGCCATTTCCTTCTCCAGAGGATCTTCCAGACCCAGAAATTGAACCCAGGTCTCCTGCATTGCAAGCAGATTCTTTACCAACTGAGCTATGAGGGAAGCCCACAATCCCATAATAACCTTTTTTTTTTCTTTTCCAGATTCCAACTCAGTGACTTTTTTGGTTTCTTTGCGTTTAGTAGCTTATTCCTAGGCATCTGATATCATCTGGCTATATTTTTAGCACCAATAGTAAGATTTTAGCTATGTGAACTTATTTTTTTAATTAGTTCTCTATCCAGCCCCAGCTCCCTCTTATTCTGTGCTGATTCAAACCAATGATTCATCTTCCTGGTAAGATGCTGCCTATCTTTGCCGAGAAAAAACAGACCCATCTCTGGAGGAGGAAGGGTTAAAAGTTCTCTAAGGACCCAATTTCTGTAAATTCATAATCCAAACATAACTTAAATGAAAGCTGAACAATTATCTCATAAATGTTGGAGAACATAGTTGAGGAAGAGCAGTATGGGTTTAATTATCTTCATAATTAACAAAAAAACACTTTCAAAGGACACAAACATCTTTAGTTCATCTAACCAAATGAAGATCAAGTCTGCATAAGTCCTTTCAGCTTAAGGGGTTACTCTTTTAAGAAAAAGAATACAAAGCTACAAATAAAATCTTAGGAACAAATGTGAATATATGTGTGGAAGGAAAAATAAATCACAATGAAATACAACTTAAAAAACAGACAAATACATTAAACATCACACAATACAGAAAATAGCTATTTTATTAATTAATTGCCTGATAAGACTCTCTGATACATGTTTCTATTTTTTAATATTTATTTATTCCGCTGTGCCAGGTCTTAGATGTGTCACATGGGCTCTTTGACCTTTGCTGTGCTTTCAGATTCTGTAGTTGTGACATTTAAACTCTTAGATGCAGCATGTGGGATCCAGTTGCCTAGACAGGGATTGAACCCGAGTCCCCTGCATTGGGAGTGCTGTGTCTTAGCCACTGAACCACCAGAGAAGTCCCCATAGTTCTATTTTTTTGGCTTCATACTCTGAAATAGATATACAAAATTAATTGTAACACAAGAGGAATTAAAATACAGTTTTAAATTGTTGCTACATTATATTGAGCTGCATCAATGTGTAATCAAATTATTCCTACACTATATATATTAACTAAGTTGATGAATATGTATAGATATCTTGTCACTGGAGCACTTATTTTTTCAGTCTGTATTTCTTCATGTACAATTTCATCAGGAACTGCTCAACTTTGCAAGGACAAAATATGTCAGATACTACAAGAAAGGATCTGACACATTAGAATGAAATGCACAGCCTGTCGAGAGACTTATTCACTGTTTGTAATATTCCTAAAGTTTGTGACCTATAAACACAAGAGTTATTGGATAAATTTCATTTTTGTGATTCTCATCCAAAAAAGAAAAAAAAATATGGTGCATTTATCGTTGTACATCCTGCATTATTGTGTGTTACTGATAGGAGAGAACAACCATTTTGATTAGGTGATAATGAGAAGGAGATGCTTTTCTTACAGTTCTACACTTCTAGTGCTTAGAAGAATTTTCTACAGACTAGCTTCCTGTTTTTATTTTTTATTGTTTTTTCATTTTGAATTTTTTTAATATAAATTTATTTATTTTAATTGGAGGCTAATTACTTTAAAATATTGTATTGGTTTTGCCATACATCAACATGAATCCACCACGGCTATACACGTGTTCCCAATCCTGAACCTCCCTCCTGCCTCCCTCTCCATACCATCCTTCTGGGTCATCCCAGTGCACCAGCCCCAAGCATCCTGTATCATGTATCGAACCTGGACTGGCGATTCATTTCATATATGACATTATACATGTTTCAATGCCATTCTCCCGAGTCATCCCACCCTCTCCCTCTCCCACAGAGTCCAAAAGACTGTTCTATACATCTATGTCTTTTTTGCTTTCTCACATACAGGGTTATCGTTACCATCTTTCTAAACTCCATATATATGCGTTAGTATACTATATTGGTGTTTTTCTTTCTGGCTTACTTCACTCTGTATAATAGGCTCCAGTTTCATCCACCTCATTAGAACTGATTCAAATGTATTCTTTTTAACGGCCGAGTAATACTCCATTGTATATATGTACCATGGCTTTCTTATCCATTCATCTGCTGATGGACATCTAGGTTGCTTCCATGTCCTGGCTATTATAAACAGTGCTGCGATGAACATTGGGGTACACATGTCTCTCAATTCTGGTTTCCTCAGTGTGTATGCCCAGCAGTGGGATTGCTGGGTCATAAGGCAGTTCTATTTCCAATTTTTTAAGGAATCTCCACACTGTTCTCCGTAGTGGCTGTACTAGTTTGCATTCCCACCAACAGTGTAAGAGGGTTCCCTTTTCACCACACCCTCTCCAGCATTTATAGCTTCCTGTTTTTAAACACCCTTTTTCTCTTTCGCTGTCCACATACCTCAGTGCCTGGTTCTACAGGACACATTCATATCACTAGGAATGTTTTGTTATTATAACGTATTTGAACTACCCACTAGGCTGTTTAAGATTATTTGAAAATGGTCTTGAATTAGTTGTAAATGTGTATTACAAACTCTAGGGCAACCACTAAACATAAAGTTTTAAAAGAAGAATAATTGATATGCTAAGAGGGAATATTTTTCAATGCTAAAAGAAAAGAGCTATCAGTCCATGAAAAGACATGGAGGAACCTCAAATACATGTGACTAACTGAGAGATGTCAACCAAAAAATGCTACATACTGTATGATTCCAACTATAAGACAGTCAGGAAAAGGCAAAACTATGCAGACAGTGGATACCTGGGCACTGGTGCAAAGAGATAAACAGGTAGACAAAGGAGAATTTTTAGAGCAATGAAACTACTTTATATGATATCAAAATCATGCATACATGCCATTAGGAAATTGTCCAAACCCATAGAATGTACAACTTCAAGAATTAACCCTAATATTAAAAAAAAATAGATTTCTAATGATAAGAATATGTCAAAGTATGTTCGCAAGTTGTTACAAATAATCACCCTATTGGAGAGTGTTGGTAAGAGGAAAGACTATGGATGTCTGGAGAAGGGATTACATGAAAATTTGTGTATCTTCTGCTTAGTTTTGCTATAAGCCTAAAACTACTCTGAAATATAAAGTCTATTAAAAATAAAAATATAAAATAAAGTTAACAGTTTTAAAAAATAATAGTTGCCTGCAATTGTTGTAGATAAAATTATAGTTATTGACCATGGAAAATAAAAGCATTTATTCTGCATTAAGGTCTGTAAGTATATTTAAGTCATATTGGAAAACATAACAAAAATAATGAGAAGGGTTTTCAGATACCAAAATAGCTGTCTTTTGTTTGTTGAAGAATGACTTTCTTTATCTCCCACTTCACTCCATCTGCTTCCTACACTTAGCAACGAGAAATACAGCAGCTATTTCACTTATCCACTCTCTTTTCCTTAAAATCCTTTCTTTTCTATAATTTGGTTGTTTAAAAGTATGAGGTTGTATTTACCAAAAGAACCACTAACAGTTAGCCATGGCCAGATTTATATTTTAGATTAACTTTAGTTGGGCAAATGAACAAGAATTTGTGAACAAGACTAAAATAACTATGAATCAGAGAAAATAGTTACATATAAGGTGGCATTTATTTTGATATTACATACTAACTTACACTTCATTTTTTAAGTTAATTCAGCAAGTATTTCTGTCCTTGGAACTTGGGGGATGATGGGCCACAGATTCAAATAAGCAAACAATTAAATATTTATTTTAACAGCAAATAGTGATCAGTACAACCTGGAATCAAGACTGTAGGGAGAAATATCAATAACCTCAGATATGCAAATGACAATATACTTAAGGTAGAAAGAGGAACTAAAGAGCCTCTTGATGAAAGTGACAGAGGAGAGTGAAAAAGCTGGCTTAAAACTCAACATTCAAAAAACTAAGATAACGGCATCCGGTCTCATCACTTCATGGCAAATAGATGGGGAAACAATAAAAACAGTGAGAGACTTTCTTTTCTTGGGCTCCAAAATCACTGCAGATGGTGTCTGTAGTCATGAATATAAAGACACTTGATCCTTGGAAGAAAAGCTATGACCAACCTAGACAGCATATTAAAAAGCAGAGACATTATTTTACTGACAAAAGGTCTGTCTAGTCAAAGCTTTGGTTTTTCCAGTAGTCATGTATGGATGTGAGAGTTGGACCATAAAGAAGGCTGAGCACTGAAGAATTGATGCTTTTGAACTGTGGTGCTGGAGAAGACTCTTGAGAGTCCCTTGGACTTCAAGGAGATCAAACCAGTCAATCCTAAAGGAAATCAGTCCTGAATATTCATTGGAAGGACTGATGCTGAAGCTCCAATACTTTGGCCACTTGCTGCAAAGAGCTGACTCATTGAAAAAGCCCCTGATGCTGGGAAAGATTGAAGGCAGGAGGAGAAGGGAACAACAGAGGATGAGATGGTTGGATGGAACCACAGAGTCGATGATGCAAGCTCCAGGAGTTGGTGATGGATAGGGAAGCCTGGCGTGCTGCAGTCCATGGGCTCACAAAGAGGGGCACGACTGATTGACTGAACTGAACTGAACTGAACTAAGTGATCAGTGCCATAAAGGAAATGTTAGAAGGCTATAATAATAGGAAGATCTGACTGACATCTTGGAGAGGGTGGGGAGGTGGCATAGGGGATGGAGAAGGCTTCCCTGAGGAAGTGGCATTCAGCTTAGGCTTGGAGTTTAAAGAATAATAAATAAGTTTAAGAGACATAAAGTGTAGGAGGAGAAGGGGGAGACAATGGATTAGATGGTTGAATGGCATCATCAATCAATGGACATGAGTTTGAGCAAAATCTGCAAGATAGTGAAGAACAGAGAAGCCTGGCATGCTACGGTCCATGGGATTGAAAAAAGTCAGACAGGACTAAGCAGCTGAACAGCAAAGACACAGAAAAGAGTATTGCTGGTAGAGGGCATGATATGCGACAGGGTCTTAGGAAACCAAGGAGTATAACTACTCAGAGGACTAAAGACAGCTCCTGTGCCTGGAACATAGTAAGCAAGGATTATCACAGGATGAAGCTAAAAATTAGGCAGAAGCTGGATCATGAAGGGCCTTCCCAGACATAGGACAGTGAGTGACTAAAAAGTTTTAAAGAGTACTGTCAAATTTTAAAAATAATAATAATTCTGAGATAGAATATAGAAAAATTGGGAGGAGTGATACTTCTCTAAGGATATCATTTTTTATCACTTTGACTTTGAACCATGTTAATGTTTTAACACATAAAGTAATTAATGAATATATTTTATTCTTAAAAGGAAATACAAAGCAAATGAAAACATAAATAAAGCAAATGAACGTTATTGTATTCCAAAAGGATGATATAACCATACTTGAGGTGGGGGAATTGGGGGTGGTGGTGGTCCAAGAAAAGCTATTTAAGTAACTTTTAAATAGTTTATTTATTTTTTTTGGTGGGGGCACTGCACTGGGTCTTCATTGCTGTGTGTGGGCTTTCTCTACTTGCGGCAAGGGGGGCTATGCTCTAGTTGTGGTGCCTGGATTTACTGCACCTGCTTTTCTCGTTGCAGAGGACTGGCTCTCGAGCACAGGCTCAGTAGTTTTGGTACATGGGCTTAGCTGCTCCAGGGCATGCGGGATCTTCCCAGACCAAAGATCACCAACCTGTGTCCTCTGCAGACAGGTGGATTCTTAACCACTGGACCACCAGGGAAGTCCTCAAGTAACGTTTTTGATTGAGATTTAATTGACATCAGTTCAGTTCAGTTCAGTCGAGTTACAGGTTCAAGTAACACTTGAACACAGCATTTAATACTATATCTTCAATCTAAAGAGAAAGAACCGTTAGTAAATATTAAACATATGAGTTTTAAGAGTGGGTAGCCGTTCCCTTCTCCAGGGGATCTTCCAAACCCAGGGATCAAACCAGCGTCTCCCACATTGCCGGCAGATTCTTTACCTGCTGAACCACCAAGGAAGCCCATAAAAGAGGGAAAGAGTTCAAGAAATAGTGAAGGGATATGCGTATATGAATGTCCATATGTGTTTGAAGTAATCACTCCCCAGTAGCAGAGAGGACAATTAATGACCAAATTTTGACTTCTAAATGTATTTTGTACTAAAGGAATCAAGTCTCTTTAGAGAAACGGCTGATTCCAGCCTGGGGCAGAAAAAGTATAACAGGAACTGTTAACATCTTATTGTGCCAAAAAGTAAGAAAAGGTTTCAAAAATGTTAGGGATGGCAATAAAACACAGGAATCATCTTGAAAATGTTCTTACCTGGCCAAATGTAAAAATCATTGTATTAGCAGATTAAAATAATTATCTTATTATTTTTAGGAAAATATATACACTAACAGATTAAATTCCATTCAAGGAAATAAGAATCCATGAATTTATCCTAATGTAGAAAACATACAAATGAATTAGGAAAAAAGACTAAGTGGAAGATATTAAGATTTATCTAAAAAGCAAAAACAAAAGAAAAAAGAAAACATATGAGTAAATGAATGGGAAGATAAAAAGCTTTTCTATGACAAATATAATTGAATTAGACAGAAATCATCAATCAAACTACTGAGTGTAAGTTTGGTGATGAATCAAGACACCTGTGTACCTTACAAAATATCATCTTCCCAGAAAATACTTGCTAAGGAGAAAAGTAGCAACTTTACAACAGAGAAAACTAACCAAATGATCAAAGTTAACATCACATCGAGTATTAAGACAAATCAACATGTGACCCAGATACAGGGCCCTCAGGAGCATACAGCATCACCTTTGTGGTTCAGTTAAGTTCAGTTCAGTCGCACAGACATGTCTGACTCTTTGTGACCCCGTGAATCGCAGCACACCAGGCCTCCCTGTCCATCACCAACTCCCAGAGTTCACTCAGACTCACATCCATCGAGTCGGTGATGCCATCCTGCCATCTCATCCTCTTTCGTCCCCTTCTCCTCCTGCCACCAATCCCTCCCAGCATCAGAATATTTTCCAATGAGTCAACTCTTTGCATGAGGTGGCCAAAGTGTTGGAGTTTCAGCTTTAGCATCAGTCCTTCCAAAGAACACCCAGGACTGATCTCCTTTAGAATGGACTGGTTGTATCTCCTTGCAGTCCAAGGGACTCTCAAGAGTCTTCTCCAACACCACAGTTCAAAAGCAACAATTCTTCGGTGCTCAGCTTTCTTCACAGTCCAACTCTCACATCCATACATGACCACTGGAAAAACCATAGCCTTGACTAGACAGATCTTTGTTGGCAAAGTAATGTCTGCTTTTCAATATGCTATCTAGGTTGGTCATAACCCTCCGATTCCAAGGAGTAAGCGTCTTTTAATTTCATGGCTGCAATCACCATCTGCAGTGATTTTGGAGCCCCCAAAAAATAAAGCCTGACACTGATTCCACTGTTTCCCGGTCTATTTCCCATGAAGTGATAGGACCAGATGCCATGACCTTTGTTTTCTGAATGTTGAGCTTTAAGCCAACTTTTTCACTCTCCTCTTTTACTTTCATCAGGAGGCTTTTTACTTCCTCTTCACTTTCTGCCATAAGGGTGGTGTCATCTGCATATCTGAGGTTATTGATATTTCTCCCGGCAATCTTGATTCCACCTTGTGCTTCTTCCACCCCAGCATTTCTCATGATGTACTCTGCATATAAGTTAAATAAGCAGGGTGACAATATACAGCCCAGACATACTCCTTTTCCTATTTGGAACCAGTCTGTTGTTCCATGTCCAGTTCTAACTGTTGCTTCCTGACCTGCATACAGGTTTCTCCTGTCCAAAATGTATAACTTCAAACTAACCACAAGGAAACATCAGATAAATCCAAACTGAGAAACATTCTATGACAATAACTGTATTGTATTCAATTATCTGCATTCTTCAATTTTCTCAAGGATCTGATCAGCAAAAGCAGTCTGAAGACCTTTTCCAGATTAAATGAGACAGAAGAGATATAACAAATGCAACGTATGATGTTGGATTGAACACTGGACCTCATTTCTTTCTTTTCCTTTCCTTTTTAATTTTTTCTCTTAAAATTAAGAACTTCAGTTCATCAAAAGATATTGTTAAATATATATTTTCTCCACTGGGAAATCGTATTTGGTAAACAACTTGCATCCAGGTTATATGAAGAAATCTCAAAACTTAACAATGAGATGACAGGGGTTATCTGGTGATCCAGTGATTAAGAATTTGCCTTCCAATACAGGGGACATGTGTCCAGTCCCTGATTGCAGAACTAGGATCTCACATGCTGCAGGGCAACTAAGCCCAAGCGCCACAACAAAGACCCAGCGCGGCCAAAATTAAAAAGTGAAATAAATTTTTAAAAAGCCAATAATACAACAAACAACCCAGCTTTTTAAAGTTGACAAAAGGTTGGAAATGACGCTTCATGAAAGAAGATATATGGATGGCAAATAAGCACAATGAAAAAGACACTCAACATTACTAGTTATGAGAGAAATGCCTATGAAAACCACGGTGAGATACCTCTCACTATCCACCTATTAGAATGGCTAAATTAAAGAGTGTAAAAAGTGCTAGCAATGCCTTGGAGCACCTGGAGGTCTCAAACAGTACTGAGGGAACGTAAAATGGACCAACCGCTTTGGAAGACAGTCTGGTAGTTTCTCAGAATGCTAAACATACACTTATCGTGTGACCAAGTCATTCCATTCCAAAGTATTTATTTACCCAGAGAAATATAAGCATATATCCAAACAAAGATTTGTACATACATAAATGTTCATGGAAATTTCATTTGTAATAGCCAACCACTTTCCACTACATCCATGATACAAAATCTAATCCAAGTTATGTTATTTCTAGCTTTAATTATTATAATAACCCCTGCACTGGACTCAGTGTTTGAGTCCCCCAAAATTCAGATGTTGAAATCCTAACACCCAGTTAGTACCCAGATGGTACTTACAGGTGGGACCTTTGAAAGGCAATTAGGTTAAAAGGATGGAACTCTCGTGAATGGGATTAGTGCTCTTATCCCATTCATAAAGGACCCCAGAGAGCCTTCTCTCTCCCTCCTTCTGCCCTCTGAGGATACAATGAGACTGGAAGTCTAGAGATCTGAGGTCACAGTGCCAGCATGGTCAGAGTCTGATGAGAACCTTCCTCTTTCCGTTGTTTATAAACCACCCAATCCAAGGCACTTGGTAATAGCAACCCAAACTATAAGACATCCCATAACTGGTCTCCCTGCAGCTGCCTTGTTCCCAACCCCAACAATGTATTCTCAACATAGCAGCAAGACGTCTTTCCAAGCTTTGAGTCCTACAGGTATACCTACAGAATCTGAGCTGCTGTCCCCACCCCCTCCCACCTGTCTATCTGACTTCATCTTCTACTACTGTCCTTATTTCTCAGTTCCAACCATGTTATTTCCTTGCTTTTCCTCACACACATTAAGCATGCTCCTTCTTCAGAGATTTTTGTACTTGTTACCTGGAAATTCTGTTCAAATATCCACAGTGATGACTTCCTTAGTTCCTACAGGTCTATGTTCAAATGCCATCTTCTAATTGGGGATTCTATCGGATAAACTCATATAAAATAGCTAGTTCTTCACTACTACCCCCATTCCTCTATCCTTTCTTTGTGATACTCCTCGTCATCCACCATGTTGTATATTTACTTGCTAACTTGTTGTCCCTATTTTCTCCCCACCCCTAGAATATAAGCTCTATGAGAGCATGGACTTTGTTCACTTCTGTATTCTTCAACAACTGGAACAGTACCTGGCAATTGGGCATGCAATAAATTCTTATCGATTGGGTACATAAATATCATAATCACATTATCTTTAACCTTATTCTTGACATCTATAAATTGGTAAAGTTTTCTGACCTAATAGAAGCAATTGAAGTGAGAACTTTTACATTAAACTTACTTTGTTCCATATGTTATGGGCTATTTTTTTTTAAGTGACTTGTCATCATCCGTTCTTTCCTTCCCTCATTGCTATCACATTAGTCCATTTAATTTCAAATGTAAATAATACTCCCTGATCATACATCCAGAGTGTTAGACTTTTTTCTCTACTTCATTTCTCAAGGTTTGTACTAGCTGACGAGGGGAAGAAGGATAAGACCTAGTGCTAAAATATATGGTTGACATTTTCCTACTGGTTTGGGAAGGAATCAGTAATTTTAAAAAAGTAGAGAAAAAGAGGAAACAAAAGAAAAATGACTTTTCCTGGCAGCACTATTCTTAACCCTGGTATTTTGGTTACTAAGTACATAGCATTTGAGAGCCGCTGCTCTTATAACGCCCCTTTACATTATCATGATGATTGAAAGGCATAATTTGATCACCTGCAGTTTATTGTTAAGGATGCATAGTAGTTATCACAATGCATAACTGAATTAATAGAGCAGGAATCTGTCCAGAATGGCTGCCACTGTTGCTAGTCTCCAGGCTCTGATTGTAGACCACTGGTCACTCCCCACACTTAACTAGCACAATATAAGCTTCTTGCTGTGACACCATTTTCTTACCCCGTCCTGCTGAGGTAACCTCGTTACTTACAGAAAGAAAGCTGCCTCAGGAGGGGCTGAGACTCTTTGCTGCTTACGAAAAACATTATTCTATGACCAATGTGAAGAACATAACGTAACTTGAAGAATCAAAGAATTAAAAACAAGGATAAATCCTGAGAAAGGATATTTGACACGATTTGGGGATCAAAGAAGAAGAAAGTCTAAGAAATTCTAGAGGGAAGATTATTTTGATCGTCCAGTTGGGAGTGGAGGAAAAGGAAGGAAAATGAGGATTATGAAATAGAAAAAGGGCTCACATGTGGGTTGTTATTTCCTTAACTTGAGATGTACAGGAATGAAATTAAATAGATACTGCTGACAAAAAGGATTCAACTGAGGGCTTCCCCGGTGGCTCAGTGGTAAAGAATCTGCCTGACAATGCAGGAGACACGGGTTCAATTCCTGATCTGGGAAGATCCCATATGCAAAGGAGCAACTTGACCCAAGCTCCGCAACTACTGAGCCTGTGCTCTAGAGCCTGGGAGCCACCTACTGAAGCGCCCATGCCCAGAAGCTAGGGCAATGAGAAGCCCTCACATCACAAGGAGGGAGTAGCTTTCCACTTGCTGAAACTAGAAAAAGCCTGCACACAGCAACAAAGACCCAGCATAGCCAATAAATAAATGACATTATTGTTAAAAATTATTCTACTAGTAAGCTTCACTATAGGTGGGGACATTAATCCAGCTCATTTCCAGTCTTCTCCACCTTGGATTAACCTCACTTAGTCGCCATACAGTTCTCTTTTTTTTTTTTTTCTCTTCATAACCTAAATACCTAAAAATGAAAGTCTGTCTCAATTATTATTGTTCCCTGAAATGAGTCACAACACTGAATATCCCAAAACTATAAAATGGAGTCTTGAGAGCCAACAAATGCTTGCTATAGGTACCTTAATCCTAAAAAAAAAAAAATGACCATTTCATACAAAATATTATAAACTACTCTTATTCTCTTAGATCATCCTATAAGATGCATGACCTCTATCCAGAGGATCAGAAAGAAAGCTCAACTCTTTTTCTCTTTGATCTTCTTCCCTCTTCCTTAATAGACTTAATGAAGACATCTGGCTGACAATAGTCATGTTGTCAAATTAGACAAGAAACAGCCAAATTTTCCTTGTCATCTGCAAAAAAGGAAAACAAAAAGGAAGTCAGAACTATATCCACTTTATCTTGCCTTCAACCCATTCCTTGCTAATTATAAGAAGAATGAAGGATGCTGAATGGTTTTACAATTCTTTTACTACCGATGTTCCCTCCTGAAAAATGAAACTTTATTACTACTTATTACACCATAAGCAGCATGCATAAAACCAGGAGAGAAATTGCCACAGAGAAAAGTGGATAGTAAATATATGTGGCTCAAATGCTTGATCCACTGTGCAGAAAACTCTGCCTGTTAGAATGAAAGAAGAAAGTTGAATAGAAAAAAAAGGAAAGCAGGTTCCTCAAGATCTTGAAAATCAGTTCCAAGTGTCCACAAATAAGTAGATCTGCAAATGATGTATGTAAAATACTGACCCATTCATATCTCTCCCCTTGTAGCCTCTCTTGTCTTTATCCTTCATTCAGATTTATTCTTTCTCTTCTCTCCTTCTTTTCTATAACATTTCAACAGAAGCCCAACAGATAATGTCCATATAGACAAAGCTATGGTTTTTCTAGTAGTCATGTACAGATGTGAGAGTTGGACCATAAAGAAGACAGCACTGAAAAATTGATGTTTTTGACTTGTGGTGCAAGAGAAGGCCCTTGGAAAGCAAGGAGATCAAACCAGTCAATCCTAAAGGAAATCAACCCTGAACATTCATTGGAAGGACTGATGCTGAAGCTAAAGCTCCAATACTTTGGCCACCTGAGGCAAGGAGCTGACTCACTGAAAAGACCCTGATGCTGGGAAAGATTGAGGGCAAGAGGAGAAGGCAGATAGAGGATGAGATGGTTGGATGACATCACCAATTCAATGGACATGAGTTTGAGCAAACTCAGGGAGACTGAAAGACAGGAAGACCTGGTGTGCTGAAGCCCATGGGGTTGCAGAGTTGGACACAACTCAACATCTGAATAACAACAACATATAATGTAAAAACAATGAAAAGACAGAGACCATCTCTTGTGCCCATTTGGGAATTACTTGTTTGTGTATACTATTATAAGTTCTTAGAAGGCAAATACATATGTATTATCTAGAACTATTTCCTATAACAGATAAGTACATAACTGATAATATTTGATGGTTTCATGAAGTATTTAGACTCAGTTTCCCTATAGCTGATGAGCAGCTCAATCCAAAATGTTTGTTTTTTCACAGATGTTGGTCTTTATTGGCTGCAGTCTGTTCACCTTTCCCTGATTTTCTTCCAAGAAACTACCTCTTCCCTATTGTATGTTGTTACGATAATTGCATGGCTTTGGAGACCATGGGACTCAGGTGCTTTATGTGGTAAACCCAAGGGTCAGACATTTGACAACCTCAGCCAACGAGTTTTTCTCTCCTGGGACTAGGAATCTTGAGAGAGTGATGCAACAGTGAAGAAAACATTATGGAGATGACTTCATTTCAGTGGCAGCTAAGGAGGTGTCTTTTGCCATGGGGTGGTGGTTGTTCTTCCTGGTCCTCTAAAGCTCTCTTTGCTTCTCTTTGGTTCCAAGCTTATCCTCACAGCCTCCTAACCTGTTATTCCTGCATACACAAACATCGTATCCATTGCCATCATAGTCTTAAGTAAATTCTCTTTTAACAGCAGTCAGTTTCCATTGATCATAATTAGAGAAACTGATAGATTACCCTAGAAATAAAAGGGAACTTCAAAAAATAATTTACAAGCTCTTCCTGATTTCAGTGAAACTACATTTGATAGGAAAATTCAAAAGGGTGTTTCTTTGCCACGTGGAGAAACAGAACACATGACTTATTAAAAACATACTTTTTAAACTATTCTCACATTTAAATACTTTCAGGCTGTTCTGGGGAAATATGAGCCAAATTTTATGAGAAAGGGGAGCAGTTATTGATATGAGAGTGTTTCTGTGCTTCAGGAAAGGGTTAGAGAGAAGGATATTCATAGATTACAAAAAAAAATAGGGGTTTTTAACTTGACTTGTTGTGAAGTCAAACACATTCTAAAATTTTTCTAGGTTAGGGAGGGTTCGAGATGAAAGCCTGAATGGTCAGTGTAATGGTAATGGAGTGAGTGGATGTGACAAGAGGATATGTCATCAACGGCCCCAATTAATACTTATGTTGACAGGCAGCTGAGTCATGAAATGACAGTGAGCAAAGAACTGTGAATGAGTGGAGAGAAACCTATGGATGAGCAAAGATCACATAAGAAAACAAAAGATTGCCCACCCTCAGACAAAATGTGATAATGGCTCCACTTGGTGAATACTAGTTATTAATTTTACTGAGAAACTTCAGTATTGATCACTAATTTTATTAGGAATTTACCTTGATAATCTGTCTCTAATTTTCTCAAATGTTATTGGAAAAAACTAAAAACTTGTGAATTCTATGACATAGTGATTTACTGTAATATGGGCAACACAGAGCTTGCACTGAATGGAATGCTGGTGTCTGTGTGTGTGTGTGTGTGTGTGTGTGTGTGTGTGTGTGTGTGAGGGGTGAGGATACAAGCATAAGTATACAGAAAAGTAAAGTGGAAAGAATGGAGGAAAATTCAAGCCTGAATCAAGATTCATACTGGAAAGAAAAGCCAACATGAAGATTGCAAATGCTTAAGAGGTAATAGAAAAGAAAAATGTAACAGAATACTTATGTAAGAGCTCTGTTAAAGAGAAAGAAGAGCTGGAAAAAATAACAGAACTGACTGAAGAAGGAGCAAGAGAACTACGTGTACGACAGTGTACAAATAGATTCAGGAAAAATGCTGTACTTATGTCAAGAAAATTGCTGACAAAGGAAAGGCCTTTGGATTGGGTCATCCATATGTGTTTTACTACAGCATTCTTTTTTCTGATTTTTAATGAAAATAAATTAAATCTGATGAAATGCTGAAGGGCATTTAGAAGATACCGTAGGTCTATTGATGATGTTTCACCAGTACATAATTATTTCAGAGAGCAGACTGAATATACGCATGTCTAATTCAGTGGCTAGAATTACAGAGCCAGGGACTTGAAGCTCTATTAGCATTAAAATATGTGTGCTTGCAGGGGGGATAAAGGGGAGAAAAGATAGGGAGTTTGGGATGGATATGCACACAGTGCTACATTTAAAATAGACAACCAACAAGGACCTACTATATGGCACAGAGAACTCTGCTCAACTGTTAAGTGGTAGCCTGGATGGGAGGTGAGTTTGAGGGAGAATGGATACATGCACAGGTATGGCTGTGTCCCTTTGCTGTCCACCTAAAACCATCAGAACACTGTTAATTGGCTACACTCCAATATAAAATTAAAAATTACCTGTGTGCTTGACTAGCAAGAATAAAACAAAAGGAGGTAAGTCCAAAGTCAATTGTAGGGGCAGATCTACAAATTATGATTTTTTTAAATTATTGAACATGGCAAGAAAAGCACTTTGGAGACAAACACACTTGGGTTCAAATTTGAGTTCAGCTCAGCTCTTTTCTGGGTGTGTGACCTCAGACAGTTATTCAATCTCTTCAAGCTTCAGTGCTCTCATCTGTTTTTTGTTTTTTTTTTTAAAAAGACAAATGCTGTATCATCTACTTTAGTGAGGGTTGCATTGGATAGCATATAAGTACAGTCAGTGATCTGGGGAAGGGAATGGCAACCCACTCCAGTATTCTTGCCTGGAGAATCCCATAGACAGAGGAGACTGGGAGGCTACAGTCCATAGGTTGTAAAGAGTCGGACACAACTGAGCAACTTTCACTTCACAGTCAGTGATATATATAAAGTGTTTGATACTAGAGTTATTGTTTAATACCTGGACGTATGTAGTAAGATTTCAGAAGCTCCAACTTGTTATTTCCCTTCTTTTCTCAAGTCTACCACCAGAAGGGGGAAAAAAAAAAAAAAAACCTCACCGATACTCAAAAGAAAATCTGAAAACCCCTTTTTAGATTAAATTATTTCACTAAAGATTGTGCGGGCTTCCCTGATGGCTCAGTGGTAAAGAATCTGCCTGCAATGCAGGAGACATGGGTTCCATCCCTGGGTTGGGAAGATCTCCTGGAGGAGGAAATGGCAACCAACTTCTGAAATCTGATGGACAAAAGTGCCTGGTGAGCTACAGTCCACACGACTGAGCAGCTAAACACAGACACACACAGACTGTGTACTATTTAAAAAATTTTTTAATACTTTAAAAAAGATAGCATAATAGCTTCATCAGTCATTCTTACCTCAGTGTATGAACATTAATGAACTCCTCTGTGTTGAATGCATTTTAATGCAAAGTCCACAAAAGCCCTGAACCCATTTGCAGTGGTGGTGTGGATAAGAGGAAAAAGAACTGGGAGTTAAAAGACAAATTTTATCTACTTTATGGTTATTTTCTAGGGACCAACTTGGAGAGGAAAGTTATCACCAACCTAGACAGCATATTAAAAAGCAGAGACAGTACTTTGTCAACAAAGGTCAGTCTAGTCAAGGCTATGGTTTTTCCAGTGGTCATGTATGGATGTGAGAGTTGGACTATAAAGAAAGCTGAGCATCGAAGAATTGATGCTTTTGAACTGTGGTGTTGGAGAAGACTCTTGAGAGTCCCTTGGACCGCAAGGAGATCCAACCAGTCCATCCTAAGGGAGATCAGTCCTGGGTGTTCATTGGTAGGACTGATTTTGAAGCTGAAACTCCAATACTTTGGCCACCTGATGGGAAGAGCTGACTCATTCGAAAAGACACTGATGCTGGAAAAGATTGAGGGCAGGAGGAGAAGGGGATGACAGAGGATGAGATGGTTGGATGGCATCACCGATTCGATGAACATAGGTTTGGGTAAATTCTGGGAGTTAGTGATAGACAGGGAGGCTTGGTGTGCTGCGATTCATGGGGTTGCAAAGAGTCAGACATGACTGAGCAAATGAACTGAACTGAACTTGGAGAGTTTAGAAGTGTTAGTGAAGGTGGTGGTGGTGAAAAGATCTGTTTTGATAGTCAACAGTTATGACTTCCCAGTGTACCACTAGGGTAAAATATAAAAGTCTTGATTAATATGTAGACATTCATAATGCAGGCTTCCCTGCTAGATCAGTTGGTAAAGAATCCGCCTGCAATGCAGGAGACCCCAGTTCAATTCCTAGGTCAGGAAGATCCAATGGAGATGGGATAGGCTACCCACTGCAGTATTCTTGGGCTTCCTTCCCTTATGGCTTAGCTGGTAAGGAATCCACCTGCAATGCAGGAGACTTGGGTTCGATCCCTAGGTCGGGAAGATCCCCTGGAGAAGGGAAAGGCTACCTGCTTCAGTATTCTGGCCTAGAGAATTTCATGGACTGTATAGTCCGCAAAAAGTCGGACACAGCTGAGCAAGTTTCACTTTCACTCTTCATTCTTAATACATTTTTATTTATACATAGTCCTTACTCCTAGAACTCTTGGGAGTTTATTACATTACAATTCAGCCTCCACTTATCTTCACAGGTGTGTGTGTCAGTTAAGTGTGTAAGGAGGAGGTATAATTCTATTATCTTCAGGTTACAGATACAGGAAAGAGAGAAGAGACAGATAAAACAATTTATCTATGGCCTCACCACCTGTAAGTTGTCAACTAAGTCATGGAACTGGCCATGTACTAGATACCTGTCCTGTCAGGTAAGGGTACCAGAGTCCCATCCCAGCTGAGAATTGTCTTTTTCTGCACCCTCAGTGTCAACAGATGGAAAGACGGGAAGGTGGGGTTCAGGGAAATCAGAATGAACAGTTTAGTAGATAATGAGTCATCGAAGATATGGTTGCTGTAGATTTGGTGGCTGTTAGGTAAGGCGGGAGTCGAGGCTGGTCTAAAGTTCAGAGCAGCTTTCTGTTGATTAGATGAGCGTCCCTATAAAGCCCTGAGAGCCCTCCCCTGCTGCCCTTCCATTACATCCTCCTTTCTCTGGCTTCAACCTGGTGTTTGTTGAGTAAGTCCCTCTGCAGCTCTGCTACGGTTGAATGGGTCCTGAATCTTAACCTTGGTGCATCTCTAACCACCAAGCAAGAATCACCTGGCAGCCACTTCAAGGCACAACTTGGCACATACAGGGCTCTGGCACTGAGCCAATTCTGAGGCCGGGCTTTCACTTTGTCTCTACAGTTATTTTTATCTCAAAGGTCACCATTCGAATGAAAATAAAGGAACACCCAACATGAGTGGGCTTCCCTGATAGCTCAGTTGTTAAAGAATCCGCCTGCAGTGCAAGAGACCCTGGTTCTGTTCCTGGGTGGGAAAGATCCACTGGAGACTGGACAGGCTGCCCACTCCAGTATTCCTGGGCTTCCCTTGTGGCTCAGCTGGTAAAGAATCTGCTTGCAATGAGGGAGACCTGGGTTCGATCCCTGGGTTGGGCAGATCCCCTGGAGAAGGGGAAGGCTACCCACTCCAGTTTTCTGGCCTAGAGAATTCCATGGGGTCACAAAGTCAGAAATGACTGAACAAATTTCACTTTCAACATGAGTATTTTCATGTAGGAATAACAAATAAACACTTATCTGTTCTTTTTGCTTATAAAAATCTACCTTGCTTGTTTCTTGAGAAAAATGAAATGAGATGGTAGAATAATTATTAAAACTGAATGTTTAAGAATAAATGATTAGGATCATTTATTCTGGGTAAAGTTATGAAAAGATGTCTAAAGCTTTAAATCATAGTCTTTCATACTGCTTATGATTATGAACAGCTTGAATTTAGGTCAGAAAACTGACATTCAGAAATTTGGTATGGAGGACTTGCCTGGTGGTCCAGTGGTTAAGATTCCATGCTTTCGATGCAGGGGATTCGAGTTCCATTCCTGGCTGGGGAAAAAGGCTCCCACATGCTGGAAAACAGGAAAAAAAAATTGGAATGGCTTATATGCAAACTCCTTCCCCTGACACTTAAAACCAAAATAAAGTTCCCACCAATTTTTTCTAGTTTTTTGCTTTGGGGGGGGAATAATTGACATATATCACTGTATATGTTTAAAGCATGATGGCTTGATTTACATATATTATGAAATGGTTGTCACAATAGGTTTAGTCTTCTCACGTAGATACAAGAAAAAAAAGTCACCTTGTGATGAGAACTCCTGGGAGTTCTATTAACAGTCACTCTTAACAACTTTCCTATATATCATAGGAAAACAGTGTTAACCAGAGTCATCGTGTTGTACATTACATTTCTAGTACTTATTTAACCTCTTAATTAGAAGTTTGCTCTTTTTGATCACACTCCCCCAATTTCTCCTCATCCCATGTTCTACTCTTTATTATTATTATTATTTTAAAACTGCTCTTTAAGGGCAGTTAAAGTTTTACAGCAAAATTAGGGGAATGGTACAGAGATTTCCCATATATGCCCTGCTCCAACACATGTGTAGCCTCCCCTGTTATCAACATCCCTCTCCAGAGTGGTATATTTGTTGCAACTGGCACATCATAAGCACCCAAAGTCCATAGTTGACATTACAGTTCACTCTTTGTGGTATTCATTCTATGGGTTTAGACAAATGTATAATGACAGGTATCTTTCATTAAGGACTTCCCTAGTGGCTCAGTGGTAAAGAATCCACCTGCCAATCCAGGAGACATAGGTTCGATCCTTGGGTCTGGAAGATCCCCTAGAGAAGGAAATGGCAACCTAACTCCAGCATTCTTGTCTGGAAAAACCCCACGGACAGAGGAGCCCGGCCGGCAACAGTCCATGGGGTTCCAAAGAGCCCAACATGACTTAGCGATTCAACAACAATCTTTCATTACGGTATCATATAGAGTATTTTCACTGCCCTAAATATCCTTGGTAATCAGCCTGTTCACTTCCTCAACTCGGGAAAACACTCATTGCTGATCACTGGTGTTACTAGGCCCATAGTTTTTCCTTTTCCAGGACATTGGCTTCTCTCACTTAGCAATGCACATTCAAGTTTCCTCCATGTATGTTCATGGCTTGACAGCTACTTTTTGTTTTAGTTCTGCATAATGCTCCCTTGTCAGGATATACCAGAGCTTTTTTATGCTTTCATCTACTGAAAGACATCTTGGTTGCTTTCAAGTTTTGACACTCTTGAATAAAGCTTTTATAAACATTCATATGTAGGTTTTTTTTGTGGACATATTGTCCCACTCCTTTGGGTAACACCGAGGAGTGCAATCGCTGGATCACATGATAAAAATGCTTAATTTAATAAAAGAAAACAAACAAACATGAAACTGCTTTAAAGTGCTCATACCATTTTACATTCCCACCAGCAATGAACAAGAGTTCCTACTTTTCCACATATTTGTTAGCAGTTGGTGTTGACAGGGCTTTGGGTTTTGGTTGTTCTAATAGCTAGGTGGTAGCTTACTGCTTTAGTTTGCAGTTCCCTAATAACATAAGATGTTAAGCATCTTGTCTGCTTGTTTGCCATCTATATACCTTCTTTGGTGAGGTCTCTATTCAGGCCTTTGGCCTTTTTGAAATCTGGTTGTTTGTTTTCTTATTTCTGACTTTTAAAAGCTCTTTGTATGTGTTGGATAATGGTCCCTTATGAGATGTGTTTGCAGGTATTTTCTCTCAGTCTGTGGCTTGTCTTCTCATTCTCTTGACAGTGCCTTTTGCTGGGAAGTATTTTTAGTTTTAATGAAGTATAGCCTATCAATCATATTTTTAATGGATCATTCCTCTGGGTATCTAAAAAGTCATCACATACCAATGTCATCTAGTTTCTCTCCTATGTTATTGTCTAGTAGTTTCATAGTTTTATATTTTACATTTAGGTCTGTGATCCATCTTGAACTGTAACTTCCAACATAATACTGAAAAGGAGGGAGAAGAGGGGACATCCTTCCCTTGTACTTGGTTTTACTGGGAAAGCTTTAAGTTTCTTACTATTAAATATAGTGCTAGCTCGAGGGGTTTTTTTCTTTATCAAGTTGGGAAAGTTCCCATCTATCAAAAAGGAGTCTTTAATTAAAATGAGTTTTGGATTTTATCAAATGCTTTTTTGCATCTATGATAAGATCATGTGGTTTTTCTATTTTAACTTGGTATTATGATGAATTACATTAATTGATTTTAAAATATTGAGCCAGCCTTGCACACCTAGGATAAGTTGCACTTGGTTGTGGTTTATAAATCTTTTTATATATTGTTGGATTTGATTAGCTAATATTTTGTTTATGATTTTTACATCATTTTCATGGGAGATATGTCTGTAGTTTTGTTGCAATATCTTTGTCTGATTTTGGTGTTAGGATAATGCTGAATTCATAGAATGAATTATAAAGTTTTTCCTCTGTCTATATCTTCTGGGAGACATTGTAGAGAACTGGTATAATTTCTTCCTAAGATGTTTCATTGAAATCACCAGTGAACCTCTTTGGACTTGGTGCTTACTGTTTAAAAAGTAGCTAATTCAATTCCTTTAACAGATTCAGACCTATTCAGATGGCTTATTTCTTCCTGTGTGAGTTTTGGCAAATCGTATCTTTAAAAGAACTGGCCAGCTTTAACAGGTTATCAAATATGTACACATAAAGTTGTTCATAGTATTCCTTCATTATTCCTTATTTATCTTATTATTATTCTAATAATATCATCTCAAAATATGTATAGCAAAACTTTATCAGAATTACAAGGGTTAAGTATTCAAATCCACAATAAAAGAGTTTTTATGAAACTCTCACTAACCAGAATAAGAAGACAGGAATTCAGGAAAGATATATTAGAATCAAATAACATTATAGCAAACTTGACTTTTTCAAATACACATGGATAGACTCTCAAGAAGACATCTGAGAATAGGAAATTAAGCAAAATAATTTAAAATGAAGTAAAGCTGGACAGCTGCATGCAAATCAATGAAGTTAGAACATACCCTCATACAATACACAAAAATAAACTCAATATGGCTTAAAGACTTAAGTATAAGATAGGACACCATAAAACTCCTAGAAGAGAACATAGGCAAAACATTCTCTGACATAAATCGTACCAATGTTTTCTTAGGCCAGTTTCCCAAGGCATTAGAAATAAAATAAAAAATAAACAGATGGGACCTAATCAAACTTATAAGCTTTTGTTTGCTTATTATGTCACAGTATAGGAAAATATAAACAAAATGAAAAGACAACCTACAGACTGAGAGAAAATATTTGCAAATGATATGACTGATAAGGGCTTGATCGCCAAAATATACAAACAGCTCACAGAACTCAATAGCAACAACAACAACAACAAAAAACAACCCAAAGAAGATATACAGATGGTCATTAGGCACATGAAAAGATATTCGTTATCACTAATTATTAAAGAAATGCACATCAAAACTGCATTGAGGTACCACCTCACACCAGTCAGAATGGCCATCCCTAAAACGTCTGTAAATAACAAATGTTAGAGGGGGTGTGGAGAAGAGGGAACCCTCCTACATGGTTGGTGGGGCTATAAATTGGTGTAGCCACTGTGGAAAGCCGCATGGAGGTTCCTAAGGAAACTAAAAATAAAGTTGCCATATGATCCAGCAGTCCTATTCCTGGTCATATATTCAGACAAAACTATAATTTGAAAGGATGCATGCACCCTGATGTTCAAAGCAGCACTATTTATAATAGCCAAGACATGTAAGCAACCTAAGTGTCCGTTGACAGAAGAATGAATAAAGAAGATTTGGTAAATATGTACAATGGAATGTCAATCAGTCATAAAAAAGGATTAAATAACGCCATTCCCAGAAACATGGATGGATCTAGAGATTATCATACTAAGCAAAGCAAGTCAGAAAGAGAAAGACAAATGTCTACGATATCACTTACACACGGAATCTAAAATATGACACAAATGAACATATCTACAAAATAGAAACAGTCTCACAGACATAGAGAACAGATTTGTGATCCTCAAGGGGGTTGGGTGGGGGAAGGAAGGATTGGGAGTTTGGGATTAGCAGATGCAAACTATTATATACTAAATGGATAAACCACAAGTTCCTATTGTAGAGTACAGGGAACTATAGTCAATATCCTGTGATAAACCATAATGCAAACAAATATGAAAAATAATATATATGTACAACTGGATCATTTTGCTGTATAGCAGAAATTAACACAACAGTGTAATCAAATATGCCTCAATAAAATTTTTAAAAACAAAGAAAATGAAGAGAATATAAAGATAAGAACAGGAATTAAGGTCTCTGTCTCATATTCTTGTGTGTGTGTTTGCTGTTGTTTTGTTTTCATTTGTTTTTAAAAATCCTTTAAAAATGCAAAAATTATTCTTAGCTCACTGAGCCAAACAAAAACAGGCCATGGGTCAGATTTGGCCTGAGAGCGTCAGTTTTCTGACTGCTGCTATAGATCATACAGACATTAAAATGATCATAAGAGGATATTCTGGAAAGCTTCATGCCAATAAACTTAAAAATTCAGATAACATAGACAAAAGCACAAGCTACAAAACAAATACAAGAATAGAAAGCATAAATTGTTTTATAACTATTGAATAAACTGGATTGGTAGTTTAATTCCTTCCCACAGAGAATAACTACAGGCCCAGATGGCTTTGCTGATGAATTCTACCAAACATTTAAACAGACTTTTCTAGAGGACAGTAAACCAGGGACTACATCCCATCATTTTTAAGGGAGCTTAATAACCTTGATATCAAAACATGACAAAAACATCATAAGAAAGAAAAATTCCAAGCCAATGTCACTCATAACACAGATTGAAAAAAGTCCAAGTAAAATATTAACAAATCAAACTTAGCAAAATATAAAAATTTGGGTTCATTCCAAGAATACAAAAATGATTGAACAGCCAAAAATCAATCAATGTAATTTATCACATTAATGGAAGAAAAGAAAATCGCATGACTATCTTAATAAATGGAGAAAATACTGTGATAAAATTCACTGTTTATAATATTTTTAGCAAAAGAGGAAGAGAATAGAATTTCTCTATTTCAAAAACAGTATCAACAAGAAAGCAAGCATTAAAGTTAGTTGTGAAATGATAAAAGCGTTCCTACTGAGACCTGGAACCAGGCATGTCTGCTAACACCATTCCATTCAACACTGAACTGAAGGTTCCAGGCAGTGCAAAGAGGGAACATAGCTATTATAGAAAAGAGAAAGACAATTGGAAAGGAAGAAATAAAAAATAACACTTTCTCATTATTCAAGATGACATGTGCATATGTTCACAGACATTCCAAAAAAGGAATGTAAATGGGACAGCCATTTTGGAAAATAATATGGAGGTTGCTACTGCTGCTGCTAAGTCGCTTCAGTCGTGTCCGACTTTGTGCGATCCCATAGACAGCAGCCCACCAGGCCTCCCCGTCCATGGGATTTTCCAGGCAAGAACACTGGAGTGGGTTGCCATTTCCTTCTCCAATGCATGAAGGTGAAAAGAGAAAGTGAAGTCACTCAGTCGTGTCTGACTCTGAGCGACCCCATGGACTGCAGCCCACCAGGCTCCTCCATCCATGGGATTCGCCAGGCAAGAGTACTGGAGTGGGTTGCCATTGCCTTCTCCGAATATGGAGGTTAAACACACACAAATAGAACTACCATATCGTCTAGCAAATTCCAGTTCTGAGTGTTTATCGGAAGGAAACTAAAAGACTGTCTCAAAGAGACACCTGCAGGGTAGCAGGTTGAGCTCCCTGTGCTATACAGTGGGTTCTTGTTAGTTACCTATTTTATCTGAAACCAGTGTAATGTTGTATATTAATTATGAAAGTGTGTTAGGCATCCAGTCATGTCCAACTCTGCAACCCCATGAACTATAGCTAGTTAGGCTCCTTTGTCCATGGCATTCCCCAAGGAAGACTACTAGAGAGGTTGCCATTTCCTTCTCCAGAGGATCTTAGCCACCCAGGGACTGAACCCACATTGCCTGCACTGGCAGGCACATTCTTTACCACTGAGCCACCAGGGAAGCCCAATGATTATGTTACCTAACCAAACTGTGCTAGTCTATTTACTATATATAATCATCATATTGTATACCTTAAATTTACACAACACTGTATGTCAGTTATATCTCAGGAAAGCTGGGGTGTGGAGAAGGAAATGGCAACACACTCCAGTAATCTTGCCTAGAGAATCTTGTGGATGGAGGAGCCTGGTGGGCTGCTGTCCATAGGGTCATGCAGAGTCAGACACGACTGATGCGACTTAGCATGTACGCATGCACTGGAGAAGGAAACGGCAGCCCACTCCAGTATTCTTGCCTGGAGAATCCCAGGGACAGAGGAGCCTAGTGGGCTTCCATCTATGGGATCGCACAGAGTCAGACACGACTGAAGCAATTTAGCAGCAGCAGCAGCAAAGCTGGAGAGAGGGAGAAGAAACTCCATAAGAACTACAGATATTTGACACTAACAAGAGAGTTCAACACAAATACACAAAAGCATTTCTTTTTATATGACAGGTCATAAGTCACCTCCTCTGTTATCTTCTAGAGGCTTCAACTAGACACAAACGTATTTCTGTATATCAGCAATGAACAGTCAGAAAATAAGAGTTTAGACCATTTATACAACAAAATTGAAAACATCCAATTACCGAACATCAAACCTAACATAAGGTACGCAGGACTGGCTGTGTTTGAAAGAATTACTAACACCAGTGAGTTGAGGGCTCTGCTGTTTGCCTGCGAGGCAGTTCTTTCCAGATCACCTGGAAAGTGGGAGGAGTAAAGGGAAATTTTTAAAAGATAATTCGGGAATACTGTTGACCAGGAGTGTGAATTACTTGGACTGCAGCAGAGACTGTTGAGCAGTAGCAGTCCTGGGGCTGTGGATCTGAAGCCGTGGCAGGAAAAATGGGGACCTTGGACCTGGACCAAGTGGCAGCTCTGGAGGAGGCGGGTGTGCTGGAGCCCGAGATAGGTTTCAAGCAATTTCTGCTCCCAGGCATCAGCTGCATGACGGAGGACATCGAAGTGCTCGCCTGACAACCCAGGAATGCATGTCTGAGGACCAGGAGCAAGTGGTGGGAGGTGGACCATCTGCTGAAAACCCGGGTGCAGGCCTCAGAGCAGGGCACCTTGAATTGCATTCAGCATCCCTGTGGGCGTGCTGATGACAGAGCACCCAAGCTGTGCGAGAAGGCCAAGGGAAAAGCCAGGGAGATGGAGAAAGAGGCCGAGATGTCAATGGAACTGGTCTGGCACAAGGAGGAAAGCAAATTGCCCAGAAGGAGGGTCACAGGTTCACAGGTGATAGACTCTGGTCAACTGGTAAGATTAGGCTAACACCTCAAGGAAACTGACACAGCTTATTATTTTCTCTGTTTTGTTTTTGTATGTTTTTCACCCCCACGGAACAGCCTCCCTGAGGGTCAGTGGTGGGTGACCTCCTTAGAGGTTTAGGTTGTCAAATACATTTGGTTCTTAAAAAATTACTTTTGTTTGAGAAATACTCTAATAAGGGATATGGGGCTTAATAAATAGCTGTTTCAGTGGTCAGATTTATTTTATGACTTTGTTGTGTTTTTTTAAATGTTGGGCACAGACCAACAGTAGCTTTCACCCATGTGACCAGATTGTTTTAAGTGTATGTTGATGTTTATGTGTATGTACTTGATTTGTTGTTGCTTTTATGGAATTCAAAGAGAAGATTCTAGAAAATATATTAAAATTCAGTGGCCTAGCTTGATTCCAAAATGGCAACCAATGGAAAGGCAATGGACCAAGAACAGTGAGGGCACCCTTAAAGAAATTCATGGTGGGAGAAGCTACTCTACAAGACACTGATAGTTTCCCTCGTGTGTCTGTAATGAAGACAAGAGCACATTAATGAAAGGATAGACAAAATAATGGCATAAAATCAAGACTGTGCATTTATAGATTACTGAATGACTAAGAGAACACTTCTGAAACTTAGGAAAAGCAAAACTTTACAATCAATGTTGTTGAGAATATTGGTTATCCCTATTGAGGGTTGCTGGGGATGGAAACAGGGGGGAAATGGACTTGAATTCAATTACATACCATTCAGAAAAAAACAGCTCCAGATGGATTGCAGATTTAAATGTGAAATACAGAACTCTGAAGCTTTTAGAAGATAAGACAGATGAATATATTCATGATCTAGGGTAGGAAAAAGCTTTATAAACAAGACACCAAAAGTATCATCATAAAGGAAAGATTGATAAATTTTGCTCCTTCAAGTTCATTAAGACACCAGTAAGGAAGTACAAAGTAAGCCACAGAGTGAGAGACAAAGTATCTTGAATCACCTAAACACTTATGCAAATCAACAACAATAATAATAAAATCTGGGACTTCCCCGGTGATCCATTAGTTACGACTCTGTTCTTACAATGCAGGGGACACAGGTTTGATCCCTGGTCAGGGAACTAAGATCCCAAGTGCCATATGGTACCGTCAAAAATAAAATAAATTTTAAAATAATAATAATAATAAATTCTGGCAACCAAAAGGAAGATGGGCAAGAGATTTGAACAGCCACTTCACAAAATATGATAGTCAACAGCCAGCAAACATATGAGCATATGAGTTGAACAACTCTTCCTTGATAGCTCAGACGGTAAAGCGTCTGCCTGCAATGTAGGAGACCTGGGTTCGAATCTTGGGTTGGGAAGATCCCCTGGAGAAGGAAATGGAAACCCACTCCAGTACTCTTGCCTGGAAAGTCCCACAGATAGAGGAGCCTTGTAGTCTACAGTCCATGGGGTCGCAAACAGACACAACTGAGCAGCTTCGCTTTCGCTAATGTAAAGTCGGGGGAAATGTAAACAAACACTAAGTGAGATAACACTACTGTGACAAGAAATATTATATTTGGCCTCTGCCCTTAGTTCCTGACACAGAACTCCTAAAACCCTTGTAATTTCCTGAATGACAGGAATAACAGGAGCATTTTTGTTATAATAGTTGGTCTAAGTCCCTGGATCCTGACATAAGCGTTTCTGAGATGCTTGGAATCTCCAGAGTGATAGGCATTTTTCATCACAAGCTAATGAGATGACTGGTAACCAGGATCCCTGGATAGTTTCATGATGAGGGCTAATTCCCAGAAAAATCAAGGCATAATTAGAAACTTAGAAATTTCAGCCCCACGTCCACCAACACCTAGGAAGGCGTGAGAGACTAGATTTGCATTAATCAACAATGGCTAGTCATTTAGTCAACCATGCCTATGTATTGATAGTAAGCTTCCATAAAAACCCTGAAGAGCAGAGTGCAGGTCAGCGAACAAATGGANACGGTAAAGCGTCTGCCTGCAATGTAGGAGACCTGGGTTCGAATCTTGGGTTGGGAAGATCCCCTGGAGAAGGAAATGGAAACCCACTCCAGTACTCTTGCCTGGAAAGTCCCACAGATAGAGGAGCCTTGTAGTCTACAGTCCATGGGGTCGCAAACAGACACAACTGAGCAGCTTCGCTTTCGCTAATGTAAAGTCGGGGGAAATGTAAACAAACACTAAGTGAGATAACACTACTGTGACAAGAAATATTATATTTGGCCTCTGCCCTTAGTTCCTGACACAGAACTCCTAAAACCCTTGTAATTTCCTGAATGACAGGAATAACAGGAGCATTTTTGTTATAATATTTGGTCTAAGTCCCTGGATCCTGACATAAGCGTTTCTGAGATGCTTGGAATCTCCAGAGTGATAGGCATTTTTCATCACAAGCTAATGAGATGACTAGTAACCAGGATCCCTGGATAGTTTCATGATGAGGGCTAATTCCCAGAAAAATCAAGGCATAATTAGAAACTTAGAAATTTCAGCCCCACGTCCACCAACATCTAGGAAGGCGTGAGAGACTAGATTTGCATTAATCAACAATGGCTAGTCATTTAGTCAACCATGCCCATGTATTGATAGTAAGCTTCCATAAAAACCCTGAAGAGCAGAGTGCAGGTCAGCGAACAAATGGAGGCACGACCAGAGAATACACAGAAGGTCCACACCCCTTTCCCCCACCTTGCACTATGTACCTCTTCATCTGTCTGTTTAATGCACCCTTATAACATTCTTTTCCTTGGAAAAGACCCTGATGCAGGGAAGATTGAGGGCAAGACAAGAAAGGGGCAGCAGAGGATAAGTTGGTTGGACAACATCACCAACTCAGTGGATATGAGTTTGAGCAAACTCCAGGAGATAGTGAAGGACAGGGAAGCCTGATAGTGAAGGATAGGGAAGCCTGGTGTGCTTCAGTCCATGGGTTCTCAAAGAGCTGGACATGACTGAGTAACTGAACAACAACATCAACAGCAATAACATTCTTTAAAATAAACTGGTGACAATGAAGTGTTTGCCTAGGTTCTGTGAACCATTATAGCAAATTTTCAAACCTCATATTGAGGGGGTTAAGAGAATCCCCAGCTTTTAATAGAGTAAGACAGAAGTGTGGGTAACCTGGAACCTTCTGTTAATACTTGCAATTAGCATCTGAGGTGGGGGCAGTGTTGTGGGACTGAGCCTTTAAGCTGTAGGGTCTATACTAACTCCAGGCAATGGGTCAGAATTGAATTAAATCATGTAACATCCAGTGGGTGCCGACAGAGGATTAGAGAATTTCTTGGTTGGAAAAGCCCACACATTTGGGGTCAGAAGAGTTGTGCGGAGAGTGAATTCTCCTTTGACTACAAAACCCATCAAAATGGCTAAAATTTAAAAGGCTGATAATACCAGTCATTGAGGCAAGTGGCAAGCAGCAGGAACTTATTCACTGCTGCTTGGCAAGTATATCAGTACAACCTCCTTAGGAAATAGATTGGAACTAGCAGCAGAGTTGAACACAAGCACACCCTAGGACCCACCATTTCCACTCCTAGGAAGAGAGAGGAGAGAAATGTGTATACATGTGCACCAAGAGACAGTAGAAGAATGCTCTTAATGGAATTATTCTTATCTCAAATTGCAAATACCCAAATGTACATTATGAGTAGAATAGATAAGTAGGAGACACTATCTGGGGAAAGATCCCCAGTTTTCTTATTTGCTGCAAATAATAAATCTTTTCTTTTCCTGGAAAAAAGGGAGTAAAATAGATAAATAAATTTTGGATATATACAATCGAAGATTATAAAAGAGTGAAAATGAACTAACTACAGTTTTGATCAGATCCTGGGTAAATTTCACAAATATATTGAAAAAAAAAGTCTGTCATGAAAGCATTTATTCTGTAGGATTCCATTTACCGTAAAATTCAAAAGAGGCAGGACTATAGAGTTTGGGATACATTGGAACTGTAAAGCAAGTGGGAAGTGATTACCGTAATTACCAGGAGGAGGTGAAGGGGATGTGACAGGGCTTTGGGAGCAGCTGGCCAGATTCTATTCCTTGATCTGAGTGGTAGTTGCAAGAAGACCTGCTTTGTGATAAATCATTAGGGCACACATTTTTATTTCATGCCTTTTTATATATCTTTATTGCTTTTATTTTTCTTCAAACTGTCTTTGGAAATTTAATCAATTTAGTGATAATGGGGATTTTTTTTTAACTGAGATGTAACTGATATATAATATTGTATTAGCTTTAGGTGTACTGATAATGATCTGATACATGTATATGTTGCAAGCAAGATTTAGTTAACATCCATCATCCCACATAGTTGGGCTTCCCTGGTGGCTCAGACCAAAAGAATCTGCCTGCGGTACAGGAGACCTGAGTTGGATCTCTTGGTTGGGAAGATCCCATACTATGCATTACATCCCTGGGACTTATTTATCTTAAAACTGGAAGCTTGTACCTTCGGACCACCTTTATCAATTTCACCATCCCCTACCCACCCACCCACTATCACCTCTGAACCACCAATTTTCCTTTATATCTACCAGTTCGCCTTTTTTTTTTTTTTTTTTCAAAAAATTCACTCACATATAAGTGAATATCATGCAGTATTTCTTTCCCTATCTGCTGCATTTCAGAGTTTCACAGTGGTAAAGAATCAGCCTGCCAATTAATGCAGGAAAGGTGGATTAAATCCCTGGTTTGGGAGGATCCCCCAGAGGAGGAAATGGCAACCCACTCCAGTATTCTTGCCTGGAGAATCCCATGGACAGAAGAGCCTGGTGGGCTACAATCATGTGGTCACAAAGAGTTGGACATAACTGACTGACTGACTGACTGATCTGCTGTATTTCACTTAACATAATGCCTTCAAGTTCCATTCATGTTGTTGCAAATAGCAGGATCGCCTTGTATGTGTTTTTAATTTTTTAAATCAAAATTTAATTGATTTATAATATTGTGTTAGTTTCAGGTGTGCAGGAAAGTGACTCAGTTATATATATAAATATATTCTTGGCATTCTTTTTCAGATTCTTTTCCCTTATAGGTTATTACAAAATATTGAGTATAGTTCACTGTGCTATATGGTAGGCCTTTGTTGATTTTCTTTTGAATAAATATGGTACTGGAGAAGACTCTTGCGAGTTCCTTGGACTGCAAGGAGATCCAACCAGTCCATCCTAAAGGAGACCAGTCCTGGGTGTTCACTGGAAGGACTGATGCTAAAGCTGAAACTCCAATTCTTTGGCCACCTCATGTGAAGAGTTGACTCATGGAAAAGACTGATACTGGGAGGGATTGTGGGCAGGAGGAGAAGGGGACGACAGAGGATGAGATGGCTGGATGGCATCACCAACTCGATGCACATGAGTCTGGGTGAACTCCAGGAGTTGGTGATGAACAGGGAGGCCTGGCGTGCTGCGATTCATGGGGTTGCAAAGAGTCAGACACGACTGAGTGACTGAACTGAACTGAACTGAACTGATATGTTAATCCTAAACTCCTAATTTATCCCTCCTCCCATTCCCTTTTGGTAACCATAAGTTTGTTTTCTGTTTTGAACGCAAGTTAATATGTATCATTTTTTTTTTTTTAGATTTCACATGTAAGCAATATGTTATGATATTTGTCTGACTTTCTTCATTTAGCATGATAATCTCTGGTTCCATCCGTGTTGCTGCAAGTGCTATGACTCCATACTTTTTATGGCTGAGTGGTATTCCATTGTATGTATATACCACATCATCTTTATCCATTCATCTGTCAATAGAAGCAAGTTAGGTTGCTTCCACGTCTTGGCAATTGTAAATATTGCTGCAATAAATCCTTGTATTTCTTAAATTGCTGCAATAAATCCTTGTATTTCTTAAGCTCCTAGTTTCAGAATTTAAAAGCTTAAGGAAAGCTTCAACATGAACCAGTGGGTGGTGTGCAAGGACACTGGCTAGTCGCAACCAATGGCCTGTTAAATTCAGGCCTGGCCTTTGTAGGGTGACTTGAACAATCCAATACGACAGCCCAACACAACAATCCTTACTGAAGCCATCATGATATTGATGTAAAGGAAGGACTCTGGAGTTTTTTTTCTTTGTTTTAAATATTACTTTTTATTTATTATTTGGCTATCTTGGGTCTTAGCCGCATCATGCGGGATCTTACAATGCAGTACAGGGGCTCTCTACCTGTGGCCCGGGCTTCAGTAGCTGCATGTAGGATCTTAGCTCCTCAGTCAGGGATTAGGCCCATGTCCTCCGCATTGCAAAGTGGGTTCTTAACACCTGGACCACCAGGGAAGTCCCTAGAGTTTTCTTTTTACAGAAGTTGAACTACGAGGTTGTCAGAAGCATCCATTTTGAACTATGTGTAGCTTGTATGTGTGTGCGTGTGTGTTTTCTTGCACTATCCCATCTATGGACCCTCTAGGACCTCCATTGGAGTGCTCTGCTTCCCATACAACTGTCAGCGTGCACACACGTTGAAAAGTCCAAGGACTCCAGTGACGAAAATCCACATCCCCGTAGAGCTGAGCGAATTATCGGTACCACAGGGCTCTCAGGCCTTCCTTAACAATCTGTTAATATACTGGCTTCCACAAACCTTTCCTCCTTTGTCATTCCAATTAAGTTATTAAAATTAAAGTAGAAGCGTTTAAAGCGAAAGAGTTTTGGTAGAAGTTCATAAAGGGATCAGAAGTCTGTGCCTTGACTAAGAGCAAAATGCTTTCCCAGCTTTTCATTTGTTTGTTTTTTACCTCAAAAGGAAACAGTTCTGAAGCTTCACACACATGTTCTTGTAACTTCTTTGGTTTCCTCAATTTCCATTTTGCCAGATTAAAGTTTAACTTCTCAATGTTTTCTTAAAAAAAAAAAAAAAAAGCTCTATTTGTATGAAGTAATTAAAATTTACTTTAAAAAAATTCTCTCACTGGCCTTCATCCTCTTCTAAACAAAGCTCAATTTCTCCTTGACCAAATTCTCAAAACTGGTATCTCCAACACATACATAGAGCGGATGAAAGCAAATGGGGATTTTCATGTGCTTAGTAAAATTGAGCTCAACGTCACTTATTTTATGAAGAAAAGGCAACCACCCTTCTCATGCCAGCATACTGGCTCCCCAAACAAAGTTCAGTGGTCAAGCTGGGGAGAAAAGGACATATTTCTGATGCCAGATACAACAGAATGGAAAATTCCCAGGTTAAATGCTAGAGAAATCTCTTAATGAAGATATTTTTCAGGCTGGAGCAACTTTCCTGAGGGAAATGACTTGAAGTGACATCCTTTGAGACATTTAAATTATAGTGGATAAAATACTCAAACCCACCATGAAGAAACACTCTTCGTAGAACTCATGGGAAAATTACTGGGATCTATAATAGGCATTTTCTAAGAGGAAGCTAGCCCAGGAGGCAGACCTGCTGTGGAATAAATTTTATTTTTAATGGAGTGTGGCTGTATTGTAACTGTGTTCCTTTTTTGGAGAAGAGCCTGAATGGGTGGGTTAGCCAAAAATTAATAGGTTTTTATAAAGTAGTAAATTTCTTCACCACACCTTCCTAATTGTGTGAGTTTTTCTCCATGCCTCAATACTCATCTTCTTTTAACTTTTTTTTTTTTTAATGTTAATATCCCTTAGGACTTCCAACCCCCTTTCTCTAACAAAACAGCACGTAAAAGAGAAGAAGAGTTCAGAACTCACACAGCTTTCAGTGCTAAGTTTTTAAATTTAACTTCACATTTTTTGAGTAAAATGAATTTAATGGTGATCCTCTATGCTAAGCCTTTACCGCAGCAGGGCTGACCCAGCACAGCCCTAATTAAGCATAAAGTGTCCCACAGTGAGAAAACCACTTATTTGGAATCAGCCTTTGTAAGTTAAAAAAAAGCAACAACGAAACAAACAACAACAAAAAAAATCCTATCTTCTAAACAGCCTTCATTGGAAAATACAATTGCCATAGGCTGTAAGCCTATTGATTTTTCCTCATTGTTGAGATGGAGAAAGTAAACAGAACTGCATATTTACTCATTTCCTTTTCTGATACCTTTGCTCTAGGAGCTCCACTCTTCTGTCCCACATGGCTAGAAGGCTGCTATTTCTAGAGCTAGTCCGTGGAGATGACAGATGAATGATCAGATAAAAATTCTGATTAATGTTCTATAATTAGGAGTTTGCCTCTACTTTATGAGTTTGTTTTTAAGTCCACAATTTTGACCCCACAACCTTCTTTCCCCTTGGTAATTGCTGAAGTCTGACAGCCACTGTGTTTGCTGCCTGTAACATATGGCTAATTGAATCTGAGCTGGGGAAAGAATGACCAGATTTCCTAATTATGATCCATTCCGCAGATCTGAAGACTGGATAAAGAGAAAACAAGAAAAATGCTGCTGAACCAGAAAACATCATGATACACAGTAGTTGTAGCAGGATGTAAGTATTCCCCCAAAATGCCTGAAGGTCACTTCTTTATGGTGTGATCTTTCTGTCTTTTAATCACAGAAAGCAGACAAAGATTAGACAGAGTTTACTTTGATCTGTATGGTTTTTGCAAGTCTGGACACTGGACCTGATATGTAGTCTTCTCCTGAAATCATGTAATCTTACGCTGGGACACTTTATATTTCTAATAAGGTGAAGTGAAGTGAAGTGAAGTCGCTCAGTCGTGTCCGACTCTTTGCGACCCCATGGACTGTAGCCTACCAGGCTCCTCCCTCCATGGGATTCTCCAGGCAAGAGTACTGGAGTGGGTTGCCATTTCCTTCTCCATTCTAATAAGGTAAAGGCTGGATTTTCATTTTGTAGGTTCTTCTCCATCTCCACCATTCCTATAATGAAGATACATGTATGTGGATGGGCAATGTCACCTGCCATATCAATAAACAAAGGATGTTGTGACCATCAAGTCCCCCACCACAATGTACACCCTGAGGGGATTCAGGATAGATAAAAATGGGATACTGGCCCTAGATAGTTAATGCAAAACAAAGGAATAACTTCAATGAGCCTGGACTCTTGCATCTTCCCATACACAGAAAAATGCTAAGTTCATTAATTTGAGATGTTTGCTTTTCCTTTAATTAGAAAAAATCTTTTGATGCTCAACTACCTGGTTTGTTACTCTTCCAAGCAGTGCCTCTGAGGTATCTGAGAGGCTTCCTCCCAGACTTGAGTCCTCAAGTCCACCAAATAAAGCATAATTCTCAGCTTTTAGATTATGCTGTTCTTCAGTTGACACACATATTTTTTAAATGTGTGCTTTGATTTTAAATGCATTTTTCTATAGCAGTTAACATAATGGTAACATACTTTTTATTGCCTCTCCTGGAATTGGGGGAAAGCAGTAAATGAAACAAACCAAGAATATTCACACATCAAATATTTTTGCTGAATATGTAACCAACAGTACAAGGCACAGTACTGCGTGTCAAGAGGGTATACAGATGATAAGACAGTTTTTCCGTTTTTTTTTTTACCTTGTAGAGGTAAGCAAGATGAACAGAAGTAAAACCAGCGTGTAGAATGTGCATAAGAAAATATTGTTTGTTTAATGTCCCTCACTAGACTGTAAATGCTATGAATGAAATCTAGCATAGAGATTGCACAGTGGATATTCAATAAAATCAACTGTAAAATAGTATAGGAAATGTTGAATATAATATAGTTATATTTGGACTTCCCAGGTGTCACTAGTGGTAAAGAACCCATCTGCCAATGCAGGAGACATAAGAGACGCCGGTTTGATCCCTGGGTTGGGAAGATCCCCTGGAGAGGGAAATGGCAACCCACTCCAGTATTCTTGCTTGGAGAATCCCATCGACAGAGAAGCCTGGCGGGTTACAGTCCATAGGATTGCAAAGAGTCAGACACGACTGAAGTGACTTAGCACACAAAAATAGTTATATTCGGATACAGTAAAGAGTCATTTCTGATTGTGGGATTCTAGAGAGGCTTTTGTAAGGAAGTAAATTTTTGTCTTAAATGAAGGAATAAGTTTTTGGGGTTTTTTTTTTGTTTTTTGTTTTTTTTTTGCTACACTGGGTCTTCATTGTGGTCTGAGGGCTTCTCTAGTTGTGATGCATGGGAGCTTCTCTAGTTGTAGCACATGGGGTTGGTTTCCCCATAGCATGTGAGATCTTAGTTCCCCAACCAGGGATTGAACTTGAATCCCCTTCACCTGAAAGGCAATTCCATGGAATTGTACCCTGGAAAAAGTTTATAGTTCTGTGATAAGAGTTACTCTACCAAGATGGCTCAAGCATAAGGAAACAAACATACAGGATATATTTGGATGGTATAACAGATCTAGTTTGTTTGAGAAAGTCATATAATATTTCCCATGTTGCAACATGTCATAAATTTTTAAAAGATACATGAATAAAAAGAGTTGTGTGAGATAAACCTAGAAAGGTATATTGAGAACAGATCTTGGATGACCTTGATTAGAGGCTAACGATCATGATAAAAAGCAGTGTTCCATCAATGTCTGTGGGATAATTCAAATCTTAGCCATTTATTCAGGAAAAGTTTTCTCCTCCAAAATCTCTCAGGAACTCATGTACTGAAATTAGCATGCTGCTAAGTCACTTCAGTTGTGTCCGACTCTGCGTGACCCCATAGACAGCAGTCCACAAGGCCCCCCCATCCCTGGGATTCTCCAGGCAAGAACACTGGAGTGGGTTGCCATTTCCTTCTCCAATGCATGAAAGTGAAAAGTGAAAGTGAAGTTGCTCAGTTATGTCCAACTCAGTGACCCCACTGACTGCAGCCTACCAGGCTCTTCCGTCCATGGGATTTTCCAGGCAAGAGTACTGGAGTGGGGTGCCATTGCCTTCTCCGGAAATTAGCACATTATGGTGGAAAAGATAAAGTATGGTTTTCCTTGTAATTCATTTTCAGAATGAAAGATAGTAGAGATACCACTGAGAATAAACTCCATTGAGAATAAAGGTGCGTTAGAAGCCTCCTTCCTTCCACCTTTTTCTTAGCAGCTTGCCAGCTATAACTAAAAATAATTCAGAAAGTTAATTTAAGGAATGTTATCTATGGTGTCTTTACTGTTAACAATCATATTTTTGTTGTAAGAATTTATAAGAAGAAATTAAATATCTGATGTGAAAGCTTGGTAGCAATGGACTTCCCCAGTGGCTCAGTGGTGGGGAATATATATAAAGAAACCACCTGCTGACTCAGGAGAAGTGGGTTTGCTCCCTGGGTTGGGAAGATCACCAGAAGGAGAAAGTGGCAACCCACTCCAGTATTTTTGCCTGGAGAAGCCAACGGGGAGAGGAGCCTGGTGGGCTGCAGTCCATGGGGTTGCAAAGAGTTGAAGAGCTACTGAACACAGCCTCGGAAGTGCTGAGTGAGAATACAAATGGTTTCTTTGTAATTTTGTGGCAAACTCACCCAATTGTTTATACTAACAGCTGTTTTTCCCTAATAGTATATTAACATCATAAAACCTATTATTTTTCACAGGAAACATGGCCACCTGGAGACTTTCAAAAATAAAGTGTAAATTTTCATCTTCCCTTGCTCGTATAATTATGTGAATAATTTCTGACCAATAAATGTAAGCCAAAAAATTGTGTGCAACCTCTGGGAAGACAGGAGATGGGATTTTCTTCATCCTATTTCCCGTCTTGCTGTCTGGAATATGAATCTGATGGCTGAAGCAGTTTGATTAGCATCTTGGACCAGGAAGTAACCTAGAAATAGAAACAGTAATAGATCTAGACAGAAGGCACTGGGCTCCAGATTATGAAGATACTGTGTCGCTTTGGATTGTTTTCCTGTGAACTTCATTTACAGGTACAAAAAAATTCTATATTGTTGTCTAGCAATTTGTGATCTACTGTCATCTAGCAGTTTCTATCACTTAAAATTGAATCTAGGGACTACCCTGATGGTCCAATGAGTAGGAATCCACCTTGTGATGAAGGGTCCAGGAGGATCCTCCATGTCTCAGAGCAGCTAAGCCCATGCTCCACAACTATTAAAGTCAGAGTGCCTACAGCCCGTGCTCCACAGTGAGAGAAACCACTGCAGAAAGAAGCCAGTGCACCGCAACAGAGCAGCCCCCTTGCCACAACTAGAGAAAGCCTGTGCACAGCAACGAAGACCCAGTGCAGCCATATATATGTATATATACGTATACATACATACACATATATATATGTGTATATATATATGGAGTGGGTTGCCATTCTCTTGTCCAGGGGATCTTCCCAACCTAGGGATCAAACTCGGGTCACCTGCATTGCATGTAGATTTTTTACTGTTTGAGCCAGCAGGGAAGCCCGTGTATATATGTAAATATTTTAAATTTAAAAAATTGAATCTGAACTAGAGTAATTAAAAATTTGAGATATAATAGAAAGTAATATATAAAGCATCTTGTTAATAAGAATAATCATCTTATTAATAAGCAACTAAGCATCAATGTTAGTTGCTCAGTTGTATCCAACTGTTTGCAACCCTATGGACTTTAGCCTGCCAGGCTCCTCTGTCCATGGGATTCTTTGGTCAAGAATACTGGAGTGGGTTGCCATTCCCTTCTCCAGGGGATTTTTCTGACCCAGGGATTGAACCCAGGTCTCGTGCATTATAGATGGATTATTTACCATCTGAGCCATCAGGGAAGCTGATAAAGCAACTTACAGTAAATTCTAAGGGAACATTCACCCTTCCCGTTTCCATCCAAGGCATATGCTTTCATATCCCATTGATGCTGAATTTCACTATGTGAGTTGCTTTGGCCAATAAGATTCGTAAAGGCTTGACCTGTGCCTGTGTGATTGGACTTGCCCTCTTGCACTCCTCACTGCCCTGGGACAAATTTCCACTGGATGGTGATTACCCGTTTGACCCCAGTCTTAAAATGAATGCCCATGTAAGAGACCTAAGCCCAACCCTCAGCTAAAGCTTGGAGCAGCTGAACTCCAGATGACACCAAACGGGTAAACAAGAAGTAAATGCTTGCTATTTTATGCCCCTGAGTTTTGTGATTGTCACCCAGCATTAATGGATTAATGCACATCTTCTCCCGCTCAAATTTGTCAGGATTTTCTGCATTAAGAATTGCACTCTGGTTTTCAACCACCCAAAAATCATCATTACAATTCATTAGACCAGCAGATTACCAGCCTTTTATTACCAGTAAAGTGACTTAAAGAGATGAATGTTTAATTCGTATTTACGCTATAGATGCCCCCCACCCCATATAATTAAATTCAGAATTGAGTTCGATGGGATGGCAAGTTCTGTCTATGCCCATTGGCTTTTACAACTGTGACAGTTTCAAATAGAACTCAGAGACCAGGTTTCTCTGGAAATGTGACAGTTTAGTAACCAAATGCCTTTGCTGTGACCACCGGAGTGTTTGAAGGGTTCCTATTGTATTTATAAACCTGGAAACTGAAATCGCCTCACACCGTTTATTTTCTGATTTCTCTCATTCTTAGCAACTGACACAACAATCATTCTTGGTGAGGACATTAATAACTACTTTACTACAGTTAATGACAATAAGAAAAGTGCAAATTATTGCAAGATAGGTAATTCGTTTCAAGACAGCTTATTTAGTTTTATTATCCATCTGTAAAACTTTCCAGCCCCCAGAATACAATGTGGTCTTTTTTTCTCCTTGGGAGGCTATGTGCTCAGATATCTGAGGAAACTATCCAATCCTGATCTTCTTAAATAAAATTTTTCTTTATTTGTTCAACTCTCCTCGTTCTCCCTGACCACCATCGCTGAATACATGTGGACATTTTTTTTTCCCTCCAGAGTCCCTTGACTGTGAACCCACAGGGCTAACAGTTTTCCCACAAACTTCCCTATGAGCTCATCCTTCGTTATCTATATGCTTGGCTTCTTTGGGTTTTCCTGCAGTCCTTGACTTTTCACTCATATTGGTTAGTGATTCTTCTCTCATTTCTTCCTTCCCTTTTCAATTATAAATCTCTTGTTAGAATACTACTTACGTGGTTGTTCAGCTGTGTTCGACTCTTTGTGACCCCATGGACTGCAGCATGCCAGGTTTCTCTGTCCTTCACTTCCTCCCGGAGTTTGCTCAAACTCATGTCCATGGAGTCTGGAATTTACTGATTGAACCCATTTGCGGGATTTGTTTGTTTATTTGTTTTTCAATTGAAGTATAGTTACTTTACTATGCTGTGTTAGTTTCAAGTGTACAGCAAAGTGAATCAGATATGACTCAGATATACATATGTATTCTTTTTCGGAATTTTTTCTATCTTTTCCCTTATAGGTTATTACAAGATGTTGAGTATAATTCCCTGTGCTAAATAGTAGTTCTTTGCTCCTTACCTATATTATATTAACATATAATAGTGTGTATATGTTAATCCCCAACTCCTAATTTATTTCCCTCCCGCCCTTCTCTATCTCCTTTGGTGGCCATAAGTCTGTTTTCCATGTCTATGAGTTTATTTCTGTTCTGTGAGTAAGTTCCTTTGTATCATTTTTTTTATTCCACATATAAATGATATTATATATTTGTCTTTGTCTGACTTACTTCACTTTATATGTTATTCTGATTCATTCATGTTGCTCCAAATGGCATGATCTCAATCTTTTTTAGAAACAGAGTGGTATTCCATCGTGTATACCACATCTTCTTTATCCATTCATCTGTTGATGGATATCTTCCATGTTGCTTCCATGTCTTGGCTATTGTAGACATTGGGTGCATGTGTCTTTTCAAATTATATGTGCAGGAGTGGGGTTGCGGGATCATATGGTAGCTCTCTTTTTAGTTTTTTGAGGACTCACCATACTGTTCCCTATAATGGCAGCACCAATTTACATTCCCATCAACAACGTAGGAGAAACTCATTTGGGTTTTTTTTTTAATTATTAAGTATGATAACACGTGTACAGGACACTTGGAAAATACAGAACAAGGTTACATATAGTTCTACTATATACTAAAATTATTTTTAAGTAAATTAAGATCTTTAGTTGAAGCTTCAATATCAAACTCTCAAAAACTGATAGAATGAATATATGGAGCAGTAGAAAGATATAGTAGACCTAAAAGCACTGTAAATCAATTCAACATAATTAAGATTTATAGAATTTTCACATAACAGTAGGAAATAAATTCTATTCAAGTTCCTATAGATTGTAAACTAGGAGACATTGGAACATATCCGGGGACATAAAACGGGTGTAAAAATTTCATGGTCTAAAGCTTCTGAAATCATACAGAGTCTGTTCTCTTACCACTGTGGAACCCTTTTGTTTTTGTAGCAATTGCTTTCTAGTATGTCCTGTTCCCTTGCCACAACCCTATCGTCGATAAAATTGTCCTTTTTTAGCTCCTGTGCATACAAAAACATATAAAATCAAAGAGTGAATCTTCTTGGATTTTGTGTTTCAATTAATGTATAGGACCACAGGGGCGTATTTAATTTTTGAGCTGTCTGTGCACAAAGTACTGCTATTAAGTTGTTTGGACCTAACTGTTTAATGAATGGAACTGTTAAGACTCATTTGCTCATTGCTTATGTTTTGTTTGTTTGTTTGTTTAGGCACACGGGTGCCATGAAAAACACTATCAACACACTATGGACACCATAAACCTAGGAAGGTAGGGAACTTCTGTAGTCTAGTAAGGACTCATGGCCTAGGAACAATTTAGGAGAAAACATAAAGAGTAGCAGCAAGCCCCTGACTATTATAGGTCTCCTTGGAACAGGGAGGTGGGGTAATCAGGACCCAGCACTCTTGTCCTAGAACCAAACTGCCGTGAGGTAGCGGGACTCCCAGATAACTTTCTGGAATCTTAGAGGAAAGGAAAATGAGCCCTATTTTATGACTAGTCTTCCAAGTATTGGCAAGAGAGGATCCTCCCAGCCTCCACAGTGTTTTACAAATGCCAGCAGGACCTGGAGTAGTAACACGATTTTCAAAAGCCCTAGAAAGGTGGGAATGCCTGAGACCAATGCCAGAACTGAAGGCCTCTTCCAGACAGAAATGAAGAATGCGTGCACGATGAGATATGAGGACAGGATGGGCCACTGCGGTGTCTCAGAGATGCATGTGTCATCAAACATCCTCTTTCGCCCTAAGGGCTTAGACCTAAATAAGTTCTTCTGGTCTTAAGTGCAACCTAAGTAAAAGGGAAATAAAAGTATAGGGAAACTGACCACTTTAACCACCATTAAGTTTCTACCATTCTAGAGGAATGGGTGTTCAAAGAGTAATTAAATTTGAAAAATAGAGGTATATTTCTTACATACTTTGACCTGTGCACTGAGATTTATAACATGTACATAAGCACATAAAATGAAAGTGATTTCACCACTATTAAGGCAGGTGCTATTTTCAAGAGACTCTGTGTTTTGTTTTGTTTTTTAAAGAAAAATATCCTGTCCAAGCACCAAGAAGAATTTCTCAATACCTCTGACCAAGTGAAATTGTGACTCAAATCAAAATCCACTCGAAATCCACCATTGCCCACTCTGACACATTTTATAAATATTAGAACTAGAAAGAGATACCATTTCTCCAGTGGTTTCAAACAATTTTAAGTGCAGAAAATATTCCCCAGGTGTAATATTCTAAAAAGAAAATAGACCCCCAAGAGATAAAGGAGGTATTACACTAGCAAAATTTTATTTTTAACTCAAATTTATAATAAGTTTTTATTTAAAAGAACAACCAATGAAAATTGCAAAGCAGTTTTGCAAATGTCAAGATATTGAAAACTAAAGGTTACTGGTGTTAACTGTAGCCTTAAATCAAACTTGTGACCTCCATGGCCTGTAACCAAGCAGGTTCCTTTGTCCATGGGGTTTTTCTCAGGCAAAAGTACTGGAGTGGGTAGCCATTCACTTCTCCAGGGGATTTCCCGACCCAGGGATCAAATCTGACCCAGGAATCAAACCCAGGTCTCCTGCATTGCAGGCAGATTCTTTCCTGTCTGAGCTACCAGGGAAGCCCCTTAAATCAGACATGTGGTCTTAAATCAGACAAGATGTTCTAATTTATTTCTATATTTTGCATTCTCCATTTCTGTTGTTCAAGATAAATAGGTACAAGTGGTCCTAACTTTCTAATAGTTTATCTTGTTATCAGATTATTCTTCAATATTCTGATTATCTATTGCATGTAATAAACCATCCTAAAATGCAGTGGCTTAGAAAATCATTGCAATTTAAGAATTTAGGCAGAACTCAGATGGTTGGTTCTTCTGCTCCATGTGGTTTCAACTGAGATCATTCTTCAGTGGTACTTAGTTGAAAGATGACCTCTTCTGGAGTGATCAAAATTATTTCACTCACACATCTGATTTCTTTGGTGGACACAGCTGACAGGAGGGCTCAGTTGAGCCCTTATACCTCCCTGCAAGCTCAGGACCTCTCCATGTGACACTCCAGCTAGGTCGTCAGATTTCTTTCATGGTAGCTCAGGGATCCAAAAGTGAGAGTTCCAAGAGGCTTGGGCAGAAGTTGCAAGTCTTCTTGTGAGCTCACTTCAGAATTTTAAAGCATCCTTTTCAATACATTCTATTGAACAAACAAGTCGCTAAGGCCTGCCCAGGTTCAAGGGGAGAGAAGAATAGACTCTCAACGGAGGAATGGCATATGCATTCAAAAAGCTGAAGGAATGGATGGTGGCCCTTTTAGAAACAAGCTACCACATTCAGGAAACACCAATCCAGGCATTTAAATTAAGAGCAAAGTTTTAATATCTATTAAGTAATAATGTGTGTGAAAGTTGCTCAGTCATGTCCAACTCTTTGCAACCCCCTGGACTATTCAGTCCATAGAATTCTCCAGGCCAGAATACTGGAATAGGTAGCCTTTCCCTTCTCCAGGGGATCTTCCTGACCCAGGGATTGAACTCACGTCTCCTGTATTGCAGGCAAATTCTTTACCAACTGAGCTATCAAGGAAGCCCTAATAAGTAACAATATCTACAAACATTTCTTAATTGGTAAATCTTCATTGTCAAGAGAATCAATGAATGGATTCTTCAGACTGTTATTGGTGGAAAAATAATTTTCAAACATACATTGTTAAATTATGACATGTTCATCATTGGTATCTTTTAAAACTTCAGGTACTAGGACAATTTTGTGAGCTATTTCTTGGGATCTGTAAAATAATCAGATTGTGTTATTTTGTATATCAAGTCTTTTCATTTCTTTACTGACACTTTAATCTGTGGGTGCAATTCATAGGGATCTTGAATCGTCAAATAAACATGAGCTTGTTTACGTTCTATAACTTACTACCCATATTTATGCGAATAATCCTAAAAAACCTAAAGTTGAAAATTTAAGAGTTGATGAAATTAGTATGGCAGTATCTAGGGCTTCCCTGGTAGCTCAGCTGGTAAAGAATCCACCTGCAATGCAGGAGACCCCACTTCGATTCCTGGGTCAGGAAGATCCCCTAGAGAAGGGATAGGCTACCCACTCCAGTATTCTTGGGCTTCCCTTGTGGCTCAGAGGATAAATAATCTGCCTGCAATGAGGGAGACCTGGGTTTGATCTGTGGATTGGGAAGATCCCCTGGAGGAGGGCATGGCAACCCACTCCCGCATACTTGCCTGGAGAATCCCCATGGACAGAGGAGCCTGGCAGGTTACAGCCCATGGGGTTGCAAAGAGTTGGACATGACAGAGCAACTAAGCAGACCACATGGCACTATCTAACACTGCATACAAAGATGCTAGAATCCTCTAAATAGCTAGTGTTTCTTTTAAATAACATGATGACTAAGTACATTTTGGCAATAAATTTTCTCTGAGCCACCGATCCCTTGGTGCTTTTTTCCCCAACACTGCTCTTACATACTCACTGAAAACACTACATTATTTCAAATATTCAATATTTGAAAACTGATTTTAACTCTTACTATTTCTTTCTGGTTCTTACTAATCATATGTTTGACACAGCCTTAAATCATCTTCTTATATGCATGCCAGACATATGATAAATGAAACAAAGATGAAAAATTCATAGTATTTGCAGCATTGTCAGTTAAACTGTAAAGAATTTGTATCATCTCAGCTTACCTTCAGTAGGTACATTCTGAAATCCTTTCTGGAGTACGTTATCAGATAATGTTACAGATCTGCTCCCATATTTGTTACTATCTTGCATCAGTTATTTGTTGCTATGTAACAAACCACTCCAGAGATCAGTGTCTAAAAAAAACAATATTACTTTTCACGATTCTATAAATTAACTGGTTGGCTCTTCTGCTAGTCATGCCTATGTTCATTCCTGTGGTCGTTTGACTTGCCTCGAGCCAGAGGGTCCAAGATGGTCCCACTCGTGTTTGGGGCCTTGTTTCTGGCTATTAGCTATTCTTTCTGTGTGGTTTCTCAGCAGCCAGTCGCTAGACTTCTTGACGAGATGACCAGAGCATTCTAAGAGGGAGAGACGAGTGCTCCAAGGCTTTGGAGGTCTAGCCTCTGTACATTATAACCTCAACAACATTCTATTAGTAAAAGCTAGTCAAGGGACTTCCCTGGTGCTCCAGTCGTTAAGAATCCAGCTTCCAATGCAGGGAATGAGGGTTCAATCCCCGGTGGAGGAACTAAGATCCCACACGCCTCAGCGGAACAGAGCCCACAGGCCACAACTAGAGAAAACCCACTCGCTGCAATGAAGACCCAGCACAGCCAAAATAGAAAGCAAGTCAAGAGGCAAGTTTAGATTCAAGGGGTCAAAAAATAGATTCCACCTCTGAAAGGATCTTGAATCCTTATGCTTACTTCACAAAATTGCACTTCAAAATGATGATGCAATTTGATTGTTAGAACATAAAAGTATCTTGCAAAACTTCACTATGTATCTTGCAAATCTTCATATTGAAGCTTCGGGCATTCATATTATCCCAGAGGCAAGTCTCAGTGATAAATAATGGTAAAAACAAACAAAAAATAGTGTTTTCAGATTTTCGATTATTTTTTTTTTTACTGATTCTTCAATCTGTAGCCTTGGTTCATTGAGACCCTGAATGGCCAAATAGATATAAACTTGAATCATAGTGACTTTGAAGGGAATACTCTGCATATCACTTTCATTTTGTATACTGCTGTCAGTCTGGTCGATAAAACTGTAAGATGCATTCAGTTCTTAACAGTATGACTTGTTTTATTCTTAGCCTAATCAATACTGCATATCTATCCTAAAATGTGAGCCTGTCAATATGATCATTTATCACATTTGCTTTTCAAATGTCCTACTTTTAACCAGCAATCCATTTCTAGTTGCAGGGGAATTATTCCACCTCACCTAAAATAAACAAACAAATAAAAACAAATCCACAAAACACTCAAAACACATAACAACATTAGCACTAAGATCAGATAACAAGTACCCAAAATGAAAAGTAAGCATTTAAACACACTGCCAATTGCATTCTCAAGCAAAGATATAGAAAGCAGTCACCCCGACTATCCCAATAATGATTAGATGGTGAGTGGAAGGAGGCCAGGCAGATGTATGTGCTTCTGACTTTTCTTTCTTTCTTTTTGGACACACTAAGCAGCACGTGGGATCCTAGTTCCCCAGCTAGGGATTGAACCTGTGCCCCTGCAGTGGAAGTTCAGAGTCTTAACCATTGGACTGCCATGAAAATCCTTAAGTTGTCATTTCTTTGACACCCATCTTTGTATTCACGCGTATAGTTGTATTTGAGAACACCTGGGCCTGAATTTGCAGGAAATTTGCAGAATTTCCTAGAAAAACTGTATCCGTCTTGGTCAATGACACATTTTCATGGCAGTCAAATATAAGCACGGGGATCCTTATACCAGGATTGACCTCAAAAAAGAGTTTGATACAACAGTGTGGGAAAGTGCTAGCTACCCAGTCATGTCTGACTCTATGCAATCCCATGGATTATCTCCTCTGTCCATGGGATTCTCCAGGCAAGAATACTGGAGTGGGTTGCCATTCCCTTCTCCAGAGGATCTTCCCAACCCGGGGATAGAACCTGGGTATTGCAGGCAGACTCTTTATCCTCTAAGCCACCAGGGAAGCCCATAACAGTGTGTAAGTGGTCTCAAATACATGAAAATTAGGGACTTAACAACCTTAAGTTTGTGCCAACTGACTTTTTAATAGTCAAAAATTACCTTTTAAAGGCTTCCCTAACAGCCCACCTGGTAAAGAACCCATCTGCAATACAGGAGACCAGCGTTCGATCCCTGGGTTGGGAAGATCCCCTGGAGAATGAACTGGCTACCCACTTCAGTATTCTGGCCTGGAGAATTCCATGGACTGTACAGTCCATGGGCCACAAGAGTCAGATAGGACTGATCGACTTTCACTTCAAAGTGAAACTTGAGTCATATTTCTTGGAATGCCTGTAGCAATATGAAAACCATTGATTTGGTTGAAAAGTATTTTCATAATACACATAAAACACAGCCCAAAGAAGTTAAGAATCTTGCTCACAGATAAAGGAAGTAGGGCAAAAATCCAGGTCAAGAGACCATCTTACTATACTACTGGCCGTTAGCTCTGATTTTTGTCTAACGTTGGTTCTTCCATGTGCTTTGACCTCAAATATTTAAAGAAGTTTGGAAAGAAAAGTTTTGTTCAGATCACACAAAAACACCATAATTCATATTTCCAAGAACTAAAAATGACATTGAAAAATTATTCTTCCTATAAAATTTGTGTAGATGTGTATAATGTAATATATCACAAAGAAGAAACATTTAATGATCCCCTTAGGCCATGACAAAATAAATCCTCTTTTTAGCTTCCATTTACTTTAAGTTCTTAAATTAAATAAGTCAGGGCGAAGAGCTCCAGCTAACATAAACTGTCGGACAGAAATCTAGTTTGACAAATTTTCCAAAAAGAAAATCATCTACTCCCTCTAACCTATAGAATTTTTAATTTCCTGGGCACTCCTTGGACATTTTTTGCCAACATCTGAAGAAAAGACAATACCTAGTATTGAGATTTTAGGAAACTAAGTAATATAAATTTCTTCAGTATTTCTAGAGGGCAATATGGCAATAAGTATTAAAATGCCACTTTAAAATTGTGTAGTCTCTTTGAGCAATTTTACTTCTAGCAATTTAACTTAAAGCAATAATCTTCCTATGTTTGTAAATTTTCCTATAAATATGTTAATCACAGTTTTTTTGATATCATCAAATTAGCGATCACCTAAACTCCAAGAATATAAAATTGATTAAATATATATGGAAATGCAAAATAATACAAAACTGGTTAATTGCTCAAAGCTATATATGATGTTATGTCCATACATGGTGTTATGTCCATAGATGAACCAGTAGTCAACAGTGACTGAGATCTTAGTTTGTGGAATGATACAAATCTGGGTTCAAGTCACATCCTACTAGTGTGACAGTGAGAAAGTTATTTAAATTTTCTAAGGCTCAGCTTCCTCAGTTGAAATAGCCTTGCAGAGTTCTTGTGAAGATTAAATAAGTGTTTAAATATATCTAACTGTAGTATACAGTGAGTGCTCAGGAGATCATAGCAACTAATATTATTATTGGTTTAGTGAATTGTTTGGGAGTCATTAAACATCATTTTATAGAAGAACTTTAATCAACTGAGACTAAGGGTTATAAAATAGTACATATGTATTATGATGACAAATTCATTCTTACACTGAATAAAGTCCCCTTGTAAGATAATCACCAAAATATTAAAAATTGCTACCTCTAAATAACCAAATACTGGATGAATTTAATTTTCTTCTCTTATATATGATCCAATATTTATTTTCTACAATGAAATTTTTAAATTTTATATTCAAGGAGGAAAAAAAGCCACTATTTTGAAACTTTTTATATCATCTTACTACTTAAACTGCACACTGAGTTTTCTCATTTTCATTTTTACAGGAGGAGAAAGCTGACCTCAGGCTGGGCAAGTCCCTGCTTGGGTTGGGACTGCTCCCTATCACCCCTGGAGGGATCTTCCAACCTCATTGTAACACAAGTTACAGAGTTTTGTGGATTTGTTTTTTTGTTTTTTTTTTTTTACTTTTTATTATTGTTTGATTCTATAGCCAGACAAGTTGTTTCGATACTCAGAAACCTGATATTTTAGTAATTTGACAAAATTTGAATAGCCAAATAATTTCCAGGGGCAAAAGGCAGGGTTTTATTCTGCTTTCTCCACAATTTTTTCTACTTTATTAATAAACGCACGTTCCTTGCCCACTATTGTGGTGAGGAGATGAGACGGTGAACCTTGGAAATAAATAAGAAATAGTTCTTACCATCAAAGAGTTCATAATTTTAAAGAAATAACATTTGTATTGCAATATACAAAGCACTTTGCATGTGTGTGTGTGCATGCGTACACGTGTGCTTAATCGTCTAGTCGTGTCCAACTTTCTGCAGCCCCATCGACAGTAGCCCGCCAGACTCCTCTGTCCATTGAATTCTCCAGGCAGGAATACTGGAGTGAGTTGCCATTTCCTACTGCTGGGGATCTTCCCAACCCAGGGATCAAACCTGTGTCTCTTATGTCTCCTGCTTTGGCAGGTGATTCTTTATCACCAGCGCCATCGGGGAAGCCTTTGCACATATATACCTGTTTAATTCTCAAAGCAACACTGGAGGGGGTAGGATTGTATTATAGTGATGATCAATTTATGGTTTAAGACATAAAGAGACAAACAAGTAATTTAACTCAATGACTGGTGAGCCTAGGATAGATCCTAGATCTTATTTCAAGTCTGCTGTTCTCTCCTCTAAACCAAAATGTAAAACAGAAGCAGAAGTGTAACAAATTCAGTAAAAACTTTACAAATGGCCCACAGCAAAAAAAAAAAAAAAATCCTTAAAATCGACACATAATGTGAAGTAGAAGCTATATTAAATTCTAAAGAAAAGAAAGATTTTAAGAAAACATAACAAAAATTTCCAAGCTTATCTTTAAAATTTTTTTTAAAAACACTACAAACAAAGAAAGAGATTAAAAGACTTTTCAGAATTTCAGATCAGAAAGGAGGAAGGCCTGAACTGAGTCAGTGATGGCAGACATAGTGAAAGATGGACAAAGGCAGGAAAGTCTGAAAATTAAAACAGGTTGAGTTGGTGAATGAGTGATGTAGAGAGAAAGAAAAAAGGAGTTGTTCTAGATGATTCTGACATCTTTGCTGTGGGTTACTGTAAGACTTTTAGTGTTACCAGCTGAAGGAAATAATAGCTGAAAATACAGAGCTTAGTTTTCAACAAGTGTAGTTATGGATTGCCCATGGGATCTTTGGGTAAAGATGGCCATTAGAATATACATTGCCAAGGATTGGAGCAGACATGGGCAGATAGAATAGCAGAAATCAGTTCTGATATAACCACTTAGGGAAGTTCTAGGAGAGTGAGAGTGAGAAGACCACTGGGTTTTGGAAGCCACCAGCATTTACTGGTTAAAAGACAAGAGTCACTGATGGAAATAGAGGATGGTAAAGAAATGGACTTCCCTGGCGGCTCATATGGTAAAGAATCAGCCTGTAGTGCAGGAGACCTGGGTTCGATCCCTGGGTCAGGAAGATCCCCCGGAGAAGGAAACAGCAACCTGCTCCAGTATTCTTGCCTGGAACATTCCATGGACAGAGGAGCCTGGCAAGCTGCAGTCCATACGGTCACGAAGATTTGGACATGCCTGAGCAACTAACACACAAAGAAATGGAAGGAAAATTGAGAGACAAAAGGTTTCAAGAAGAAAAGCTTTTTCATCAGTGTGGAATGCAGTAGAAGACCCAGTAAGATAAAGACAGAAAAGCATGCTAGGTTTTTGCACTTAAGAGGTCATTGGCAACCCAGAAAAAATGGCTTCAGAAAGTAAAATAGTTTGCCAGGAGCTGGGAGGAGGAGGAAATGGGCAATTATTGTTCAATGTGTATAGTTTCAGTCCTGCAAGATGAAAAATTTCTACAGGGACTTCCCTGATGGTCCAGTAGTTGAGAATCTGCCTTCTAATTCCGGGGACTCAAGTTCGATCCTTGGTCAGGAGCCAAGATCCCACATGCTTCGGGAAAACTGAGCCCGGGCATTGCGACTAGAGAGGTCCACAGTGCCACAGCTACTAAGGCCACACACACTAGAACCTGTGTGCTGCAACTAGAGAAGCCTGCATGGTGCAATGAAAAGCCAGTATGGCCAAAATAAAAATTTAAAAAAAGAGCTCACTTAATAAATATGAAAAATTCTAGGTACTAATAAACTTTTTTAAAGAAAAAATTCTAGAGATCTGCTGTACAACAAGGGGTACACACTTAATAATCCTGTATCATACACTTGAAACTGTGTCAGAGGGTAGTTTTCATGTTATGTTTTCTACAATTTAAAAAAAAAAAAAAAAGACATTCATACAAGAGCCAAAGAGTCAAACAATAAGAAAACAACATTTCAAAAAAGAAAAATAGCTTCAAATCCTTTGAGTGCATGCGAAGTCAGTACAGTCATGTCCGGACTCTGTGTGGCCCCCATGGACTGTAGCCCAGCGGGCTCCTCTGTCCATGGAATTCTCCAGGCAAGAATATCACTTCCCTACCCAGGGATCGAACCCGTGCCTCCTGTGGCTCTTGCATTGTAGGCAAATTCTTTACCACTGAGCCACTAGGGAAGCCCAGTGGTAGAAACCAGATTGAAGTGGACTGAGGGAACACGAAAGAGAATTGGAGACGTGGACCGAAAATGGAGAGGACAGTTTGGAGAAGGATCCATATGAAGTGATGACGAGAGACTGGGTGGCAGATGGAGGGCGGGTGGCTCGTCAGTCCCTGGATTTGCTTTGAGCATTTTCCTATGGGTGAGATAATCTACTTTTTCATACAATTTAAACCAAGATGGAGAAAGCAATGGCACCACACTCCAGTACTCTTGCCGGGAAAATCCCATGGATGGAGGAACCTGGTGGGCTGCAATCCATGGGGTTGCTGAGTCGGGCACAACTGAGCAACTTCACTTTCACTTTTCACTTTCATGCATTGGAGAAGGAAATGGCAACCCACTCTAGTGTTCTTGCCTGGAGAATCCCAGGGACCGGGGAGCCTGGTGGGCTGCTGTCTCTGGGGTCACACAGAGTTGGACACGACTGAAGCGACTTAGCAGCAGCAGTAGCAGCAAACTCAAGATACACAAATGAGCTCTGAGAGCAACAGTAGCTTCCTATTTGTCCCTAATGATGATACATGGAGCTTTTTGAATTGCTTTCAGGACGTGCTTGAATTGCTCCACTTACTGTCTTAGCCCTCTTTGTTAACCTGTTTGTCATCTATTTCATGTGCCCTACCCAAACAGTTGACCCCTGATCTTCATGGCCCAGATAGCTAAGGAGTGATACATTCCAGGGCTTTCTTTTCCAGATGAAGTTTTCTGATTTGTCAAGTGATATTAATGATATTCCTGGGTAGTTACCTTAGTAATGGTATGTCATTCTTTTGGCTGTTTTATGAATATCGATCTTTATTCAAAAGAAGATTTGAGGGCCCTATGGGATTTTTTTTTTTTAACTTGGATAAAAAGTTGTAAATCATATACTGATACTGTGTTGTTTTTGAACTACATTCTTTGTGATATTTATAGGTAGTTCTTTGGAGTTAAACATGATGGAAGAGAACAAAATTGTGCAATTTGCAGAGACATGGATGAACCTGGAGACTGTCATACAAAGTAAGTCAGAAAAAGAAAAACAAATGTTGTATAATATTGCTTATATGTGGAATCTAGAAAAATGACACAGATGGACTTATTTGCAGAATAGAAATAGAAACACAGATGCAGAGAACTGACATATGGATACCACGGTTGGGGGGAAGAGGGTGGGATGAACTGGGAGATTAGGATTGACATATATACACTCCTTTGTATAAAACAGAAAACGAAAGAGAACATACTGTCTAGCATGGGGAACTCTACTCAATGCTTTGTGGTAATCTAAATGGGAAGGAAATACAAAAAAGAGGGGATATGTATACATGTAGCCTATTCACATTGCTGTACAGCAAAAACTAACACAACATTGTGAAGCAACTATATTCTAATAAAAATAAAGTGAACCAAAAAAGTGATATCAATTATATGTCAATTTTAAAAATGAGTTTTTATGATACATGTGTGAGAGTATAAACAGAAGTAGGAAAATATTCCCTAAAGTTTTTAGAATAGAAATTACTTTAAAGGATTTGCTTTATAAATCATTCACTTAGTTAATTCAAACATACATTCAAACATTTACTGAGTGTCAAATGCCCACCATAGGTATGCACAATGTTTTATGGAAGTAAAGAGGAATTAACTACCTAACTTTGCCCAGGAATGTCACAGAGGTATTGCAGATGAGAGTGTTTGATCTGAGATTTGCAGGGTGAATGGGAGTTTGCCAGATAGACTACTTGGCCAAGGGCATTCTTTAATGAGCGAGCAGCTTTGTGCAAGATGAATCAGAATGGCTCAACCAAAAGTAGAGGAAGCAGGGAGTAAAATCAGAAGGCTGTTGCAGTTATTAGTTCAAGGGAGATAGGACTACTGTGCTTTATGACAGGTTCTGCGCCAGAAGCTGAACAGGTTAAAATCATGTAGTCTCTGATCTTTTAAAATATATACACACACACACACACATATACATATGCATTTTTACAACTTTATTTGTTGCAGTACCCAAGCTTTCTCCAGTGCAATGAGCAGTGGCTACTCTCCAGTGATGGTGAACAGGCTCCTTGTTATGTGGCTTCTCTTGTTGGGGAGCGCAGGCTCTAGAGTGAAGGCTCAGTAGTTGTAGTACATGGGCTTAGTTGCCCAGCAGCAAGTGGAATCCTCTAGGACCAGGGATTGAACCTGTGTCCCCTGCATTGGCAGGCAGAGACTTAACCACTGGGCCACGAGGGAAGTCGTAGCCTCTGATCTTAAGAAGCTCAGTGTCGGCG
>SJYQ01000350.1:1367514-1482324 GCA_006410935.1 Redunca redunca | reverse complement strand
ATTATGTGCTTCCCACAATTCATATGGTAACATCTGACACCGCCCAATACCTCAGTGTGTGGGCTTCCCAGGTGGCGCTAGTGGTAAAGAACCCAGCTGCCAATGCAAAAGACCTAAGAGACAGGTTTGATCTCTGAATCCGGAAGATCCTCTGAAGAAGGAAATGGCAACTCGCTCCAGTATTCTTGCCTGGAGAATCCCATGGACAGAGGAGTCTGGCAGGCTACAGTCCATGGAGTCGCAAAGAGCTGGACATGATTTAGTGACTAAACGACCACCACAAGCCAAGGAATGTCAGAGATTGCCAGAAGACCACCAGGAGGTAGGGGAGAGGCTTGGAGCAGACTCTTCCTGACAGACCTCAGAAGGAACCAACCCTGCAAACAGCTTGATCTCAAATTTCTACCCTCCAAAACTAAGACAATAAATTTCTGCTGTTTAAACCACTTAGTGTATAGTAGTTGGTATGGCACTCCTCTGCTCTGCTGGGTTACTCAGTCGTGTCCAGCTCTTTGCAATCCCATGGACTGTAGCCCACCAGGCTCCTATCCTCTGTCCACAGAATTCTCCAGCAAGAATACTGGAGTGGGTTACCATGCCCTCCTCTAGGGGATCTTCCCAACCCAGGGATTGAACCTAGGTCTCCCACATTGTAGGCAGATTCTTTATAGTCTGAGCTGTAAGTATACACCTAGCAAATCAATAAATGGCTTCATTTTGTCAAGTCAGCCCAAATCCATACAAGGTACTAAGAGTGCACCTAAGAGTCCATGAGGGGCCCTCAAACCAGAATATTCTACCAGATACCCTAAAGTTTAAGAAAACGCCATGACCACGCCAAACCAATTATTTTCCATCTTAGAGAGCTAGGTGGAAAATCAATAAAAAGTCACTTTCTTAATATCTGCTTCAAGAATCCTTTTCTTCCATGTCCTAGATCCATTCACAAAATCTTTCACTTGCAATAACTCACTTGACTCTTTCTACTTTTCTTCTAATTTTAAGTCATTTATTTTTCATCTGTAGACTCAGCCCCACTCAGGCTCTGAAATTAAAGATATTCCTAGTCAGAGGATATTTAATAATAGTAGGCTAATCATCTACTCATCTTGGAAAATGGCTAAGCATTGTTCTAGTAAACAGGCTCTTTTTGTTCTTTATGACTGATCCCAGTTTTGGGGCCTGTCCCCAAAGACCAGGTCACGTTAGGCTTCTTTGGCAGCTCTAAGTCTCCCTGACTAAGACTGTTTCGTGACTTTCTGGGTGGTTCATTCTATAGCTGGCACCTCCCCTGATTGTCTGTTCCAACTTGGTGTATCTAGTCATTTTCTGGATCCCTGTTTGCTCTGGCCTGTCTAGCCACTTACTAAGTAAGCTTTGACCTAGTTTTCTTTCTACTAAACGGTGAAAATTTTATTTCCTAGTTTAAAAAAAATACAGCTTACCAGTTATCTATGTGAACCTAATGGATATCACAGGGTTATTGTTGTTTAGACGCTAAACTGTGTCTGACTCTTCTGCGACTCCATGGACTATAGCCAGCCAGGCTCCTCTGTCCATAGGATTTCCCAGGCAAGAATACTGAAGTGGGTGGATATTCTCTTCTCCAAGAGATCTTCCCAACTCAGGGATTGAACCCACACCTCCTGCACTGGCAGGCAGATTCTTTACCACTGAGCCACCTGGGAAGTCGAGGGAACTCCTGGAGACCATGTAATGACCTATATGGGAAAAGAATCTTTAAAAAGTGTGGATATATGTATAACTGATTCACTATGCTGTACACCTGAAACTAACACAACATCGTAAATCAACTATACACCAATAAAATTAAAAAAAACATACAACTTACTCTTGATCATTTGACATGTTGCTAGTTGCTCAGTCGTGTCCGACTCTTTGTGACACCATGGATTATAGCCTGCCAGGCTTCTCTGTCCAAGGGATTCTCCAGGCAAGAACACTGGCGTGGATTTCCATTCGCTTCTCCAGGGGGTCTTTCAAACCCAGAGATCAAACCTAGGTCTCCTTATTTGGCATAGCTGTCAGTTAAGTTATGCAATGATAACAAACAACTCCAAATCTCAACAGCTTAAAGCAACCAAGCTTTATTTTCTTTCTTTTGCCGTATGTCCATAAAAGTCAGTTGGCAGGGTGGGACGGGAGGTCATCTGCTCTGTCTTCTGTCGTACTTTCTGCTTTCCTTATTCTGGGACCCAGGTCTACGTGTAGGCACCAACTGGAATATAGCCAAGAGTTACTGTGATCGAAAGACAGCTGCCTGTTTTGGGATGTGAATGCTTCAAACTGGAAGTGACTTGCATCACTTCCACAAAACTCATTGACTGGAAGGTCCAGTATTTGATTAGCCAGGAAGGAGTGAATGAGTGAGTGAAACTCACTCAGTCATGTCCGATTCTTTGCGACCCCATGGACTATACAGCCCATGGAATTCTCCAGGCCAGAATACTGGAGTGGGTAGCCTTTCCCTTCTCCAGGGGATCTTCTCAACCCAGGAATCGAACCAGGCTCTTCTGCATCACAGGAAGATTCTTTACCAACTGAGCTATCAGGGAAGCCAGAAAGGAGAGGAAAACCAAATATTGGTAAGTGGCAGCAAGGACTATCACCCTTGACACTGATTATTTAACTTGCATGTTACCTGGCTCCCTTTCTTCTTGTTCACAGACATCCAAATAAAAATAACAGCTGCATACTGAAAGCATGATTTGACAGATATTCTAAGAATAAATATTCTGTAATCAACATAAAACCTGTTGAGAAATAGGTTTACTTCTTGGATATTCCCTGGTGGCTCAGATGGTAAAGAATCTGCCTGCAATGCAGGAGACCTGGGTTCAATTTCTGGGTTGGGGAAGATCCCCTGGAGTAGGGAAATGGCAACCCACTCCAGTATTCTTGCCTGGATAATTCCAATGATGGAGTCTGGTAGGCTACAGTCCATGGGATCACACAGAGTTGAACATGACTGAAAAACTAATGTTTTTACTCTCATTTGGATATTCATTTAATGTTTCTTAGCATATCAGAATCTCTAAAAAATTTTTAAATGTTTAATTTTACTCAGAGTTTCCCCAATTTATTTAACCCTAATTTTTTGTTTTAGTAAAACACCATCAGTTTGAAAAAAAACTCTCAGGTCAAAACTATATTATCTCTTTTAATTTCATTGCAATCCTATAGAATGAGAAATACGGTGTTACAATAATTTTTTTGTTTATTGTTTTTTTTAAAGATATCATAAGGAAGAAGAATAAAATTGTTAGTTTTGATAACCTATAATTTCAATCATATAACATTTACTTCTCACAGATACTTCAGACTGTAGTGACCATGTTCTCAGAAAAGTAAAAAATGTCAAACTGCATACTAAATGAATTACCACAACATCAAATATTTGTTCAAATTGCCAATAGTTTTCTAAATATAGTTCTTTGTAAAAGTGTTATCATTGGAAGTGAAAACTTTCAATGGGGTTCAAATTTGGAAATTTTCTTTTTTTGCCTTTCCTTTATAATCTTACTTTAATCCTAAAATCAACATAAAGAATAGCTTTTTAGAAGAACATATTATAAATTAGTAGCATTTAGTCCATATGTTTTTCTATTATTAGGCAAAATTATTTATTGCAAATGACTGTGACTTCACTTAAGATAAAGTCTTCCATCTGGATAGAAAAATCTTTATTCTTGAAAATGAAAATAATAACAAGTTTTAAATGCTCTACCATAATTTTGTTTGCAAGTCAAAGAAAAAAAGCTGTCTTTTTAAATCACACGGTTATACAAAAAAATCCCTTGGGCCATTCATCATGAAAAAAAAAAAATCTAATTCAGCATTTATGTAAGATAAACACTGCGTTTAATGCCCTATTGTTTGTGGACTTTTTTCTTAAATGTGGTGCTATACTTCTAAATCTCTGCTCTTTCTAAATTGCTTCTCTGTCTGTTTAGAAAAGATCAGGTCACATTTTCTTAGCAAATCACAAATTTTCAGTGTTGTACATTTGTTTTTCTATATCCATTTTTCTATTTCAGAGTATTATTGTCCTCTAATTATTCTTATTCTTTCCGTTTCCCCAGTAAACCTTCAGCCAGTGTGCATTTAATTTTATCTCACGTTTGCTAGCCAAAGGCATATTTCCATATGCCATATTTTCACTAATTTTTTTAAAACAAGATTTCCCATAAACTTCTTCCCTCTTCATTGCTCCCACCTACATACACACACACACCATTGCCACCACCACCACAGCTACAACAAAAACAGCAACAATAAAAACTAGATCTTCCGGGCTGAAAAGCTGCGCCAGAGCCTCTGGAAGTCTAAGCAGAGCCAGAGCAGAACAAGTCCTTGTTTACCAGGAGTAGCTGGGCTGATTGGCTGCTGATGTAGAACAGACCTAACCAGTGTTTCTGGAAAAATGAAACAAAGCTTCTGTAATGAATAGGAGGCAGTTGTTACACCCGAATCTTCACAAGAAAGGTAAAAGACAGGTTCCATAGATTTATTTCTTTTTCTAGACAAACGGCACTGTCGAATTCCTGATGAATTACAGATTCCTGGACCAACTGAGGCTTCTCTGAATTATGAGATAGTGTGAAACGACAGAGCTAAGCTGACATTCCTGAGCAGAGCTGGTTCCCCTGCCTTCTTTTCACCTCCATTAAGTGTGGCAAATTAAAACTCTTCTTGTAGGGGTCCAGCTGCAACTTTCATCATGGGATTCTGTATGAAGAAGTCCATTTGGCTCTTGAATAAAAGCTTTATTGGTAATAATGGTGCTGTTTGGACGTTCCAGCTGTCTTATTCTTTTACTTTATATTTCCAATCTGTTCAGAATCCAGATAAGGAAGAAAGGCACTATTTGGTGACTATTCACCAAGACCCCTAATTTGGATGAGCTATTAACATTGAGAAATAAAACAAAGGAAGTGGAATGAGGGGATAGAAAAAATCCATATACTCAAGAGTGGCTTTTGATGGGGTCAGAACAGGTGGCAAAGGGCTTTAGACTTTAGTGTACGGGCAGAACATTTTGACCTGAATGGTTTGCGGAGGCACCTATTAGCCAAGCTGACTGAACAGATGGGCAGATGGCTAGAGTCTGAGAGTGAGCTTTCAGTCTAGGGTCATACAGAATGGTGACTACAATTTATGGCAGCTTTATCCAGAGATGAACAGCTGTTTCTAAGAGACAAAGGCTACTTGTGGCGGGTGGAGGGGGGTGCTGCTGGGCAGAGGGCGCTCTACTTAAGTGCAGCTCCCAGCAAACACCTCTTAGACACTTGGACCACAGAGCAAAAGCCAGGGACCACTGAACCCTACAAAAGTGTATGGGAGCCAGGAGTGTCAGTCTTGTAAACCAATGTGCCAGGCAGGTGGCTTTTAGCAAGGATAAGGGCAGCTACAGGATGCAGACTGCTACAATTTACTACACTGACGCAGCTTTCCTTATGCGGCCAGGAAAACATCTAACTAAGGACAAAGAGCCTGGTTGCACAAGGCCTTTGAGACATTAAGGGGTGAAACAAGTTTGGGGGTCTTTACTTTGTTTCCCAGCCAGGCCTGAGACTAAATTAGACAGAGGAGTACTCTGTGTGTCCTGAGCATTAGGATGACTCTGAGTTAATGGTTTGCTGCCAGGTTTAGGAACCTGCTGCTCCAGAGTCCATTCAGCACTGGGGCTGTGGCGGGAGGGAAGAGTGCAGAGTCAGATCTTAACCTCACGTGGCTTTGGCATAGGTTTAAGTCTCGGCAGGACCTCAAGCCGACTCTTGACATGGTAATTATATATGAGGGAGAAATTTCTCAGCAGACGTCTTTCTTCATTCTGATGGACACAAAGGAAAAATGGAAATTAAGAAGTTTTGAGTATAGTGTATGAGAAGGAAAGACCCTTCAAATGAGACCAGGTGATGAAACTGCAAATTTCTGAATTTTGTAATGTCTTACTTGCTGATCTCAAATAGAAGGAAAAAAAAAAAAGGCAGAATGTAAAAGCAGGTTTTTTACCCTAGCCATGGTAAATGCATAATGCTAAAAGTAACTTCTGAGAGGCTTCTCCCAATTAAGATTCTGGAATGAACATTTCAGATATTTTGAACTTTTTGGATAAGAATGATGGAAGTATATCTTCTTGGCTCCAGCAGAAATCGGGAGTTAGCAGATGTGGCTGTGTTTTTTCTTTTTTTTTCTTACTCCTTGGTTTATATTATCCATCCATAAAACTAAGAATAGGTTTAACTTCAAGAAAATTTGAACAGCGGCAGTTGACGATTTATACAGTAGCTGGACAGTACCTAGAACTCTAACCTGAAATATTTAAAGTACTAATGGGTTGTGCTTAGTTGCTCAGTCATGTTTGACTCTTTGCAACTCCATGGACAGTAGCCCTCCAGGCTCCTCTGTCCATGAGATTTCCTAGCAAAAATACTGGAGTGAGTTACCATTTCCTTCTCTAGAAGATCTTCCCGACCCAGGGACTGAACCTGCATTGCCTGAGTCTCCTGCATTGGCAGGCGGATTCTTTACCACTGCACCACTCGGGAAGCCTTACAAGTGGGTTACATTCTTATAAACCCATCAAAAATGGAAAATATCATAAGTCAAATGCATTTATTACACCTAATCTACCAAACATCGTAGCTTAGCCTAGTCTACATTAAATGCGCTCAAAACACATTTGCCTACAGTTGGGCACCATCATCTAACACAAAGCCTGTTTATAATAAAACGTTGAATAGCTTATGTAACTTATTGATGACTGTACTGAAAGTGAAAAAAACATAATGCTAGTCTGGATGCAGAATGGTTGTAAGTGTATCGATTTTTTAACCTCCTGATCGCCTGGCTGACTGGGAGCTGTCGTGGCTGCCACTGTTCAGGGTCATGAGAGAATGTCATACTGCATCATCAGTAGCCCCAGAAAAGGTCCGAATTCAAAGTATGGCTTCTACCAAATGCTTGTCACTTTTGCCACATGGTCAAGTCAAAAAAATCGAAAGCTGAGCCATAGTAGGTCTTGGACTCTCTGTATTGGTATGAGAACTATACTTTCAAAAGAGTGCTTGGCGGATCTGCCCACAGTAGAGCACAGGAAACTCCGCTCAATGTTATGTGGCAGCCTGGATGGCAGGGGAGTTTGGAGGAGGATGGATACATGTCTATGTATGGCTGAGTCCATTTGGTGTTCACCAGAAACTGTCACAACATTGTTAATTGGCTATACCCCAACACAAAATAAAAAGTTTAAAAATAAATGAATAAATAATTTTTAAAAGGTAATTGGAGATCTTGTGACATGTGCTTTTTCTGTAAGTGGCCTCTTCCCGTGCAGTGTAGTCTGTTTGTTTCTGATTGTAGTGTTGTTCTCCTGGCTTTCCTTCCCTGAACTTCAGTGCATATTTTAATGCCAGCACAGAGTAGTACAGTGTATACAGAGGAAACCAACTATTGTTAAAGTACACGTAGTACGAAACAATTTTACCATCATAACACTTTTTCTTTTTTAAAGGAGGACATTAAATACAATGTAAATGCTACAATTTTTGACAGACATCATTTTTTAAAAAGAGAGTTCTTTTTTTTTTTAATTTTAATTGGAGGACAATTACTTTACAATATTGTGATGGTTCCTGCCATACCTCAACATGAATCGGCCATAGGCATACATATGTCCCCTCCCTCCTGAGCCTCTCTCACACCTCCCTCCCCACACTACCCCTCCAGGTTGTCACAGAGTACTGGCTTTGGGTTCCCTGCATCATACATCAAACTCCCGCTGGCTATTTTACCTATGGTAGTGTATAAGTTTCAATGCTATTCTCTCAAGAAAGGGAATTTATTTAGTTTTATAGAATACTGCTGTTAGGGGTATTATTACACCATTATATTTCTATAGAGCCTCTCAACAACCAGACAACACAGTTTATGCATTAGCATTTCTGTTCAGTTCAGTTCAGTTGCTCAGTCGTGTCTGACTCTTTGCGACCCCATGAATCGCAGCACGCCAGGCCTCCCTGTCCATCACCAACTCCCAGAGTTCACTCAGATTCACGTCCATCGAGTCAGTGATGCCATCCAGACATCTCATCCCCTGTCGTCCCCTTCTCCTCCTGTCCCCAATCCCTCCCAGAATCAGAGTCTTTTCCAATGAGTCAACTCTTCGCATCAGGTGGCCAAATTACTGCAGTTTTAGCATCATTCCCTCCAAAGAAATCCCAGGGCTGATCTCCTTCAGAATGGACTGGTTGGATCTCCTTGCAGCCCAAGGGACTCTCAAGACTCTTCTCCAACACCACAGTTCAAACGCATCAATTCTTTGGCGCTCAGCCTTCTTCACAGTCCAACTCTCACATCCATACATGACTACTGGAAAAACCATAGCCTTGACTAGATGGACCTTAGATGGCAAAGTAATGTCTCTGCTTGTGAATATGCTATCTAGGTTGCTCATAACTTTTCTTCCAAGGAGTAAGAGTCTTTTAATTTCATGGCTGCAGTCACCATCTGCAGTGATTTTGGAGCCCAAAAAAAGTCTGACACTGTTTCCACTGTTTCCCCATTTATTTCCCATGAAGTGATGGGACTGGATGCCATGATCTTCGTTTTCTGAATGTTGAGCTTTAAGCCAACTTTTTCACTCTCCTCCTTCACTTTCATCAAGAGGCTTTTTAGTTCCCCTTCACTTTCTGCCATAAGGATGGTGTCATCTGCATATCTGAGGTTATTGATATTTCTCCTGGCAATCTTGATTCCAGCTTGTGTTTCTTCCAGTCCAGGGTTTCTCATGATGTACTCTGCATATAAGTTAAATAAGCAGGGTGACAATGTACAGCCTTGACATACTCCTTTTCCTATTTGGAACCAGTCTGTTGTTCCATGACAGCAAAGAACTATCAATTGACTTTTTTTTTCAATCATCGCTTCCTTTACTCTACAAGACTACCATGTCACCAAGTGGCAGACTGTAGCAGAAAGTCTATGATGACTACAGAAACTCTTCTCATGCCACTACTAATCCAAAACCAATGTTTTCACTGCTGATTGTCCTAGAGATGGCCCAAAACCCATCAAGCTCATCTGCACCCTAAATCTAAAATGTAACAGTTGTTGTTTCAGTCATCAAGTCGTGTCTGACTCTTTGCATCCCCATGGACTGTAGCCCACCAGTCTCCTCTGTCCATGGAATTTCCCAGGCAAGAACACTGGAATGGGTAGCCATTTCCTTCTCCAGGGGATCCTCCCGACTCAGGGAAGGACCTGTGTCTCCTGCATTGCAGGCGTATTCTTTACCACTGAGCCACTTGGAAGCCCCCAAAATGTAACAGACCTAACCTCGATTTTAGGGGAAGGAATCCATTGGAAATAATTCCATTGTTCTTAAACAAGAATAATTTTTACTTCCAAAAGGAATCCAGAGTAGGCAGAAACCAATTGTCATCCAGAATGATCATGTAAGACCTCATCTAAGCCTGGATGCTGCTGCTGCTGCTAAGTCACTTCAGTCATGTCCGACTCTGTGCGACCCCATAGACAGTAGCCCACCAGGATTCCCTGTCCCTGGGATTCTCCAGGCAAGAACACTGGAGTGGGTTGCCATTTCCTTCTCCAATGCATGAAAGTGAAAAGTGAAAGCCTGGATGGAAATACTCAAATCAAGTCTTAAACACATTACCTCTTTAGTGACTCATCTAAATTGATTCTTGTGGGCTGAAAATAATGTGACTTCTCAAGAAAAAGAAGTGGGTTGTCTAAGTTAGAACTCAGGTGACTCTAAAATTCCTACTCTGGACTTCTGGACTGCATGGGCCCTCTCTTATAGCATTGCTCAACTCCTCTCCTTGCTGAAGAGCAGCAATGAGACACCCCTCTGCTGAAATCTGACAAACAAGATGCCCAGTTGCACCCCACTGATTCTAGACACTTGTTTGGTAGAAGTATCATGGCTCTCTTGGTTCCCACACCCCAAAAATGGCCTAAGAGGAGCCACCACATCCTATGTCTAGGGAGGCATGTCCTGTCTGGGAAGAGAGGTGAGGGCTTCTGTGCAGGCTTTCTTTGGTCTCTCAGATATATCTTTCTATTTGTACGCAAATTAGACATCATAATGGGAAACTTCTCAAAGGCAGGAATGTGTTTTCAAACATTTTTTGCGTTTCTCACCATGATGAGTGAACAGTAGACCTTTTATAATTTTTGTTAATGCACATTTAAGATTCTTCTCTTTGCATGCCTATGTATTTTTTTCTATATGTCCTTAGGCAACAGTAGAGGTGTCATAGTTAGTAGAGAAGTAAAAGACTTTTCTATTTAAAGCTTCCTCTCTTTACCTTCCAAGTCATTCTGAAACTGCCTCGATAAAATAAAATTCATATTTACAGCAAGAAAAGAAAAATTTAAACATAAAATGTCTCCTCTGCCCATTGACTGCTCGCTTCCCCTACTAAGCATTGTGTATCCACTTTATGCATTTACCAGACCTTCCCCCATCAGCAGGAATATCTACTAACCATAAACAGCAACATTTTCCCAGCATCAGTAAGACAACTCCTTAAAAGATAACATTCCTTCTGGATCTTGTAAAGGGTCACATGACCCATCATGTTGGTGCTTATATCTGGATTATGGTAACTGTCAATAACAAGTCGCTTAATGTACAGTCTTTTGTTTCAAAAAACTTACATAAACTGTGTCTTGATTTCTAATGGATGGAGCAGTTCTCAGAGCTTCCTGAGATGCTCTGAGTTATAATTGTCAAATTTGGCTCAAATAAAAATTTCCAATTCTTTTTTAGATGGACTGGTTAATTTTTCTTCAACAGCTGGCATGATCTTGCTACTTTACTGCCAGATACTAGTGTATCAGTGTGACTGGCTTTTCATCACATACTCTTGTGGTATGAATTCTTTAACACAACTTCTCTAGCTTCCCAACATTACTTTTCTCTTTGGTATCTGAAGAAGAAGGATCAGAGCCTCCCTCCAAGGAATGCAGAGAGTCCAGTCCCTCCCCCAGACTTTATGAAGTCACACAGAAAGTTCTCACATGTTTCACAAATCCAACCTGAGTGTTTTGTGTCAACTCCCTCTGGGCTGCTGCTTCAGATTTCTCCACTGTTCTCGCCTGACTGAAGCTCTCCAGGCTTCTTAACATCCCCAAAGTATAGACACACTTTTCTCCCAAAGTACAGAAATGGATTCCCCCTGACACAGATACATATTGAATTTAGAAAAAACACAATTAACCCATTTTAGGATATTTCACTAGTGCTTGAAGATGATCTAAGAGATTATAATAAAGAAAAAAAAAGTAACAAAAAGAAAATAAAATAAACAGAAAGAAAGGAAAAGAGAAATCTGAACATTGTTGTGAGATGTTTATCCTAAAGCCTAAAGTTTATTAACATGCCTCTTCACAGGAAATCTCTTGGTGGATTGTCTCTTTGGGACCCAGTCTCTTTGTGTGTTTATAGAATCAACTTCATCTCCTCTGGCCGAAGTTCTGTTTTTGATCTCATTTCTTTCCCTAGTACCTTATCCCTAAACACTGTCTCAGACTCAGCCCGAGGAAGAATAGTCAGGTCATATAATCAAAACTCTCTTCTGTGAGGGGCATATATCTCCCTAAAGAAGTCAGTAGACTTAAAGATCTATTTTTGGAGGACTTTATCAATGGGCTTCCTGAAAGGGAATGGTGGGTACTTCATTTACAAATATTCAACTGAAAGAAATATTATTTACTTAATTTACAAGTATCTAACTCATGAAGTATGAGTTCTTCCAAAACAAAGGAGGATGATACCCTAAAACAAATCCACTTTTTATCATTTATGAAGGAACTGCAGGTAAGAATGCTTGGTGGTCTAAAACTTTTTATTCCCTCTTCTAACCATCAGCAACTTAGTTGCCACAATAGTATTATGAACCCTTTTTTTCCTTAAGCCTAGTTATTTCTATATGATTTTTTCCTTTTGTATGTAGAAGAGCTTTAAAGATTTGCAAACATACCCCCTCCTTTTCTTATATTCAAGCACTACCTTATCACAATGAAACTTACTGGATAATTCCTAAGAACCTTCATATTTGTATTCTTAGTGCACAAATGTGTTGTTTGCTTTAGGAGGTATTAAGTTAGGAAGTGAAGTGAAGTTGCTCAGTCGTGTCTGACTCTTTGCAACCCCATGGACTGTAGCCTACCAGGCTCTGAGGAGCCTCTCAGTCCATGGAATTTTCCAGGCAAGAGTACTGGAATGGGTTGCCATTTCCTTCTCCAGTTAAGTTAGGAAGGGACTGACTTATGAACCACTTATGAAGTAAACTTCAGAAAAGCACTTTTTATAAGGAAGAAGGGAACAGAGTATGTGGCATTTTGTTGGCAAAAGTGTCATTCGAAAAAAAAAATCTGTGAGCCACTGCTTTGAGGGAAGCTTATGCTTCACCCACTGAACTTTGTCCTATTGTGATGGGTGTGGTGGGTTTAGCTAGAAAGAAAGAAGGCTTCTGGCAGTTTCATTACCCTTATCTTGAATTCTGGTTGTTTCTGCAGTACAGGGGTAGTATTCAATTTTTGTATTTACCTTCTTTGAGTTAACTACTCCAATATCAGGAACTTTAATTTTGTAAGAGTTGAAAGAGGAGAGGAAACGGAATGAATATGTATGTGTATATATATGTATATATACACATACATATATATATACATATCAGATATATACATATGGTGTTTCTTGAAATATCTTCAAATGAAGGCAAAAAGGTTTGCATACTGTGTCAACAAGTTTATCATATTTAAAATTCTGCCTAACAGTTTATATGTAATGCTAAGTTAAACAAAATTGATAGGCCTACATTTTCATAAAAAATTTGATGCCATAACATATTCTAAATTTCAGTACTAGTAGAAAAAAATTAATTTTTACTGGCAAAGTTAATTTCTTTCTTTCAGCTAAAAATTAACACTGAGGGGGCATAACCTTGGGAAATGATATGTTTTGTACTCATGTCTTTAAAACAAAACTTATGGTTCAGTTTTTACCAAAAAGCAGTAATTATACAAATGCTATATATGTACATTACTAAGTGCTTAAAATCTTAATTATAATTGTACCTGAACTTTTGCTGAATACCCGGGGACAGCAAAGACATGTTTAAACAGGTATATCAGTACATAATTAAATGATATCTGTGGCCCGTGTATTGCAATCTTATAAAGCTCCAAGTATGACTACTTTCTATTGCACAATTTTTAGAGCAGTAATTTTTTTTAATGTTGCACAAACATGATAAGGGCACAAAAGACTTATTTTTTTCCCCCTCTCGCCACTGAACTTTCATGAGAATGTTATGAGAACTTCATGTCTTACCACACCAGCCCCAACCCTTGATTGTATTGCCCAATAAAGGCCAGATTTTCCAAATATTATGTTTTAGCTGAGCTTGTAGCAATCACAAATCAATCATTAGGAATCACGTGCATATAGCAAGGTTTGTCTTCATAATATTTTGAACTGAATATAAGCAAGCATATTTAAAATGGTAATATCCAAAGAATCATATCTCAAGACTTCCCTCGTCATCCGGTGGTTAAGACTCCGCCTTACAATGCAGGCGGCCTTACAATGCAGGCGGCGTGGATTCAATCCCTGGTTGGAGAAATAAGGTCCCACATGCCATAGAGTGTGGCGGAAAAAAAAAAAAAGTGAATCAGACCTCAGCAACTTGGTTTTATTTGCACACTCCATAGTGTATATTATTAGCAGTTAACTTGTATTGTCCCCCCACAGTCCTTCTGGGGTGAATAAGTCATTCTCTAAGAAAAAGTTTGTGGGCAAAAAAGAAAAACCTTAATTACCCTCTATGGGACACTTTTTCTTCTGCTTCAAATTGGACAAAAGTGGCTCTTAGATATAATTTTACATAACCTCAGTGGCATGTTGAAGTATGGGAGGCAAAAGACATTTATGCAATTACCAAGTCTATGGTTTATGTGTGCAAGCATGAAGATAGAGTCATTTTGTTGCTGTAGCATTAGTTTTGTCTTCATTTTCAACACCCAGAGTCATCTTTAGAGAATATCAAGATATCCCCTTTATTATCATGTATGATTTTTTTTAAGGTTGTATCTATTTCTCTCCTAGAAAAATACTGCTTTGATCAATGAATTAATGAAAGCAACTAAAAACTCTTTGGCAAATTTTTACAGGAAAAGTTTGGTGGCGTGCAGAAGGAAAGATTTGACTGATAAACAAATGTGATTGCTTATGAAGTAGAAGCAAAAAATATATTACATTCATTTTAATTAAAGACAAGACAGTTGAGCCCAAGTATATGAGCCTGCAACTGCCATACAGGCATGGCAGATATTCTGTTCTGGACTACCCACTAGTTTCTCCTATTTTCAGGCTAATTTCCAATTTTTTCCCCCAGAATGATTTCTCAGGGCTTGCTGTCCCCTGCTTTGAGACAGGATGCTGTGGCTCCCATAATGTTAACTGTATTCTCTGGGGTGGCCAGACCTCAGCTGAGGGCAAACCATTCTCAGAATCATTGCTCTGTTCCCATGACCTGGACCTGATTAAACAAATTACAGTGGCAAGCCCAGAAGTATTTCTCCAACCAGTTAGGCAGAAACTTGGGACCTAAGCAAGAGACAAGTCACAAAGGAAAGCAGCAAAGTGGAGATAATTTTTTCAGGCATAAGGACAGAAAACTGACAGTGTAAACAGGGAGCAGAATTTGATGAGCCTGGATGGAGATGAGGAACAGCAGCATGAAACAAATAAAGCATCGTGATATGACAAGCAATTACAGACTCTGCAGTAAGCACATGAGCAACCTGATACATTCGCTAGTTGAAATGTTACAATGATGGGGATCTATGAACCTAGCAAAAGAAATAGAATAGTAACCAGTGCTTAAATCCCAGATCAAAAACTGCCCCTCAATGTAACTCTATCCTGCCTGTTTTGTTTTCATAACTCATTTTCTATGTCTCTAGGTCAAATTGGTCATAGTCCATCCTGTTTTAAAAGTTCGACACTCCAGACTGATCTCACTGGTTAAAATAAGCAATCTTTCTACAACTTGTAAACATAAAATTAGCCTGGAAATAGCCTGTTTGTTTTTCCTTTGTAAATGTTAATCATTTCCAAGTTAACAACGTGAACTTGAAATTCAGTTCAGTCTGGTTAGACATGAATTAAGTTGACTTTAAAATTTTAAATGATAAGAAATAATAAAAATTATTAATACAAAAGAACATAGGCTTACTGTTTTATCAACATTTAAAATGGATTTTTGCAAATTTGTTTATTCCCAAATAAAACAAGTTGCAAGGGTTTGATTTAATGGTATTTAATAGTTTGATTTAGCAATCTGTTCTACAGCTGCTTTATATTGGGGAATTACATCCATAGACAATCTCAGGGCCAAATGTTTTGTAATATTTTTATACAGTTAAATGGATTAATTAACAAAAAGATGTTTATCTTTCTTCTTGAGAATATGATAATTTAGCCAAGGGACTTCCCTAGTGGTCCAGTGGTTCAGAATCCACCTTGCAATGCAGGAGCTGCGTGTTCGATCCCTGCTCAGGGAGCTAAGATGCCATATGCCTTGGAGCATCTAAGTGCACACGCAGCAACTACTGAACCCCAGCTCTGGAGCACGTGTGCCACAAATAGAGAGTTTGTGTGTTGCAATTACTGAAGTCCGAACCTCTGGAGCACACACAACACAACTACCGAACCCATACAACACAACTAGAGAGTCCAAGAGCCGCAGGATTCTGCATGACATAAAGAAGATCTCCTGTGCTGCAACAAAGACCCTACTCGGCCAAACCAATAAATAAATCTTTTAAAACATAATAATAATTTAGCCAGACTATTATCAGTCCTTTTGATAATTATTTATTGGGGACCTATGTATATGGAACCCCCAGCTAGGGCCTGAAAATCATCCCTGTGTGTGTGTGTGTGTGTGTGTGTGTGTGCGAGTGTGCACTCAGTTGCTCAGTTGTATCCAGCTCTTTGTGGCCCCATGGACTATCGCCCACCAGGCTCCTCTGTCCATGAAGATTTTCCAGGCAAGAATACAGGAGTAGGCTGACATTTCCTCCTTCAGGGGATCTTCCTGACTGAGGGATTGTACCCACATCTCCTGAGACTCCTGCACTGGCAGGCAGATTCTTGACCACTGAGCCACATGGGAAGCCCTAGTGATAAACTGAAAATCACCATAGACAAGATCAATATGTTCTGAACTCATTACAAGGAAAAAGGAGCTTACTGCAGCAGAGAGACCTTTGCTTTCACACAACTCTGCTTTTTGCCATTTCTCATTTTAATGTATCATGGCTTAAGATCATGGAGGAAAATAGAATAAGAAGAGAACAGATACAATGTTAAAGTTTCTGTGTGGAGCAGGGGATTTACTAGCAGCAGCTGCTGCTGCTGCCAGGTCGCTTCAGTCATGTCCGACTCTGTGCGACCCCATGGACGGCAGCCCACCAGGCTTCCCCGTCCCTGGGATTCTCCAGGCAAGAGTAGCTAGGTTCTTCCTTCTCTCTGGGGATTCCAACCAAATAAGGACAAGGGAGATGGTGGCATGGGATGGGAATCAAACAGGGGAGCCTCAAAGATGCTACCTTTTAACAATGTGGGAAGACTTCCCCAGTGTCCCAGTGGTTAGGGATCTACCCTGGAATGTGTAGGGCCAAGGTTCGAGCCCTGGTCTGGGAGCTAAGATCCCACATGCCAAGTTCCTCACAACTGCTGAGCCTGCATACCCTAGAGCCGTGCTCCACAAGAAGAGAAGCCTTGGCAGTGAGAAGCCCAAACACCTCAGCTGGAGAGTAGCCCTTGCTCACTGCAATGAGAGAAATCCCATGGAAGCAACAAAAACCCAGGGTAGCCTCAATAAACAAACAAAATTATTTTAAAAAATCAACAAAAATACTTTATATAAAAGCAAACCACATGGTGGTCACCACGAAAGCTTTGTTATCCATGTTACTTTACATTATGGCTCATATTTCTGCCAAGCCTTGTATTTTCCATTCATCTTAAATTATACATTAAAAATAAGAATAAATACTGAGAATAGTTTTGTTCTTAAAGATGGCACATAAAGTAATATTCATTTCAGGATGATTATTTTTCTTTGATTCTATCTTTATAGTTTATACCTCTAGCTCATAGTAACCATCAATAGAGCAATGACTTTTTTCTTAGGTATTTTCTTTGACTATGAATGTGATTTATAAGCATCTTTTACCAGATAAAAAAAAATAAGAAGAATCTTATGTTTGTGAAGTGTTTTATAGTTTACAAATACCTTCACATACATTATCTCATTTGATTAGCAACCTGGCAGATGGCCAGGACAGACATATTTATCCCTGCTCTAAAGAAACTGAAACTTAGAGAGGTTATGAAATTCGCCTAAGGCATCATAGTATATAGTAGGGAGCAGTAGGTTTTAAACCTAGACCACGTTTCTTCACACCCAGGTCATGTAATCCAGGTTCAATTTCCTCTCCTCCGTATTTTGCCTCCTGTCTTATGACCCTGAGTGGATTGATCATACATGACTTTTAGCCATCAGTGTTATAGATGTTGATAATAGAGATGATTTTACCCCATGTTTACTTAGCATAATAAAAGAGATAAGTAGTAAATTAAAAGTCACTAGCTCCCACAGTGCATAAAGTAACATGGGGGACTTCCCTGGTAGCTCAGTGGTAAAGAATCCGCCCACTAATGCAGGAGACTTAAGTTCAATCCCTAATCCAAGAAGATCCCACATGTCCCAGAGCAACTCAGCCCACTGGCCACAACTATTGAGCCTGTGCTCTAGAGCCCAGGAACCACAACTATCGAGCCCACATGCCACAACTACTGAAGCTCGGTGCCCTCAAGCCTGTCCAAAACAAAAGAAGCCACACGTGTATACCCGTGGCAGAATCACGTTGATATATGGCAAAACTGATACAGTATTGTAAAGTAAAATAAAGTAAAATTTAAAAAAATTTAAAAAATAAAAAAAAAATAAAAGTTCCTAAAAAATAAATAAAACTAAGTCAGATATTCCTAAAAAAAAAGAAGCCTGCACAATGCAATAAAGAGTAGCCTTTGCTCTCTGCAACTAGAGAAGAGCCCACGCAGCAACAAAGACCCAGCACAGCCAAAAATAAATAAATTTCTAAAAATTAAATTAAAAAATCATCATGGAAAGAGTATTATGAATGACCAAAAAAAGAAGCAAGAAAATAAAAGAGCAACGGTCCATTACAACAGGTTTTTTAAAAATTGTTTATTAGGAGAAAAGCATTTCATCTAAAAGTTACAAAAGAATAAATCCCCTTCTTAATGATTGGTTAATATATTAGCCTTCCTGGGGTAATTTGTATACTTAAAAAATACATATCTACATGATAAAACTTGCTGCAGAGAAAATATTTAAGCTATTTTTAAATCACTGAGCCTTTCAATGACTCTTGTCTTCATTAGGTCCACATCATTTTCCATTTGATATCTTATTATACTATTCCTTAAAGGCAACACAGTAGTAACTTAGAACACCACTTCTGGATGGTTATTTTGTTTTATTTTTTGGCTGCACTTCCTCATGTGAACTTCCCCCAACCAGGGATCAAACCCGCATCCCTTGCATTAGGAGCATGGAGTCTTAACCACTGAACCACTAGGGAAGCCCTCTCCCCATATTTTTAGATATTCAAGATAATAGAGATATAGAATAATTTCTGAAATTTTTCTTGTTTAACTGAATTTACCAGCATGTATGAAGTACCAGAAGCCAGATACCAGGAAAGACAAAGACCAATTGAACTTAATCTATGAACTCAAGAAGTTTGCAAAAGAGACTTCCCTGTGAGCAGCAAAATTACTCATAATCTCAGTTGATATTTAGCAGGTAACATTTTGGGCTGATTCATCAGCACTTACTCCTTTTCTGACAATGCTTCCCACCTATAGAGAAGTGCCCTAAGACTACCTTAGCACCAGGACTGGTCACTGACCCAAGTTGAACTAATTAAATTCTCCCTACTGAATTTTGCATGAGGACACAGAGGCCTGAAAATTATCTCTGGCATGGTTCAGGTACGGGATTTCCTGGTGACTCAGATGGTAAAGAATCTGCCTGCAATGTGGGAGACCTGGGTTCAGTCCCTAGGTTGGGAAGATCCCCTGGAGGAGGGCATGGCAACCTATTCCAGTATTCTTGCCTGAAGAATCCCACAGTCAGAGGAGTCTGACAGGCTACAGTCCATGGAGTTGCAAAGAGTCGGACATGACTGAGTGACTAACACACACACACACACACACACAGGTCAGGGACACCCNAGTCAGAGGAGTCTGACAGGCTACAGTCCATGGAGTTGCAAAGAGTCGGACATGACTGAGTGACTAACACACACACACACACACACACACACACACACACACAGGTCAGGGACACCCAGTAAATGAGGACAGTGGATTGACTAGGCATGATACGGTTGCCAGGTAGACTACAGGCATCTTGGATTTTCATTTGCTAAATCTGGCAAATCAACACATATGCCATGTAAAATGAAGAACGCTGCTCTGTAAAAACAGAGTAAAAACATAGCAATAAGCAAAGGTAAAGAATATGGTGAGGGACTTCCCTGGTGTTCCAGGGGTTTAGACTTCCTGTTTCCACTGCCTGGAGCACAGGTTCAATCTCTGGTCGGGGAACTAAGATTCTGCATGCCAAGCAGTTCAGCCAAAGGACTAAATACATAAATAAAGGGCAATTTAAAAAAAAGACTAGAGTGAATGTGCAGTGGGGGTGGGAATAAGAGGGAAAGGAGGAAGCACACCAAGTGTTGCCATGGTCACTGACAACTTTTCTGTCCTCAACTCCACTCCCTCAGGAGATCTGATTGTATTTCTTGCCCTTGAGTTCTCTGAGATACCTTGCCTCTTTATAAAAGATTCTTCTTTTCTTTAGCTAGCTCAGAGGAAATCTGTTCCTTATATCAAATATGTCCTAAGGCATGTAATATAATGTTCTCAGACTTTGAGGGAAAGTTTTTATTTTCTCACAAACTTTAAAGAATTCACAAGGTCCATAAGATATGTGAAAGGGAAACTTGTTTCTTATTTATCAAGAGTAGGAAATCTTGCCTCTCTGTAATATATATCATGAAAGGTTTGAATCAATATTTAAAAAAATTTGGAAACCTATTCACAAGAAGTCTTCTTGGGCTCCTTAGAAGCCCAAGTAGGGTTAAGGGTTGGGAGGGAGCTCAAGAGAGAGAGGATATATGGATACATATAGCAGATTCACGGTGTTGTGGAACTAACACAACATTGCAAAATGATTATACTCCAATTAAAAAATAAATGAAAAATAAAATGAGCTACAAGGATATATTATACAATAGAAGGAATACACTCAGAGCATGTGTGTGTGTGTGTGTGTGTGTGTGTGGTCACTTCAGTCTCATCTGACTCTGGGATGCTATGGACTGTAGCCCATCAGGCTCCTTTGTCCATGGGATTCTCCAGGAAAAAATGCTGGAGTGGATTTCCATGCCCTCCTGCAGGGAATTTTCCTGACACAGGGATCGAACCTGCATCTCCTAAACTGCATTGGCAGGGGCTTCTTTACCAAGAGCACCACCTAGGATGCCCATAAATGGAATGTAACTTTAAAAATTGTAAACCACTATACTGTGCACCTGTAGATGGGAATACCAGACCACCTGACCTGCCTCTTGAGAAATCTGTATGCAGGTCAGGAAGCAACAGTTAGAACTGGACATGGAACAACAGACTGGTTCCAAATAGGAAAAGGAGTACATCAAGGCTGTACATTGTCACCCTGCTTATTTAACTTATATACAGAGTATATCAGGAGAAACGCTGGGCTGGATGAAGCACAAGCTGGAATGAAGATTGCCGGGAAAATATCAATAACCTCAGATATGAAGATGACACCACCCTTATGGCAGAAAATGAAGGGGAACTAAAAAGCCTCTTGATGAAAGTGAAGGAGGAGAGTGAAAAAGTTGGCTTAAAGCTCAACATTCAGAAAACGAAGATCATGGCATCCAGTCCCATCACTTTATGGGAAATAGATGGGGAAACAGTGGAAATAGTGTCAGACTTTATTTTTGGGGGCTCCAAAATCACTGCAGATGGTGACTGCAGCCATGAAATTAAAAGACGCTTACTCCTTGGAAGAAAAGTTATGACCAACCTAGATAGCATATTGAAAAACAGAGACATTACTTTGCCAACAAAAGTCCGTCTAGTCAAGGCTATGGTTTTTCCAGTGGTCATGTATGGATGTGAGAGTTGGACTGTGAAGAAAGCTGAGCACCGAAGAATTGATGCTTTTGAACCGTGGTGTTGGAGAAGACTCTTGAGAGTCCCTTGGATTGCAAGGAGAACCAACCAGTCCATTCTGAAGGAGATCAGCCCTGGGTGTTCTTTGGAAGGATTGATGCTAAAGCTGAAACTCCAGTACTTTGGCCACTTCATGCGAAGAGTTGACTCATTGGAAAAGACTCTGATGCTGGGAGGGATTGGGGGTATGAGGAAAAAGGGACGACAGAGGATGAGATGGCTGGATGGCATCACCGACTCGATGGACATGAGTTTGAGTGAACTCCGGGAGTTGTTGATGGACAGGGAGGCCTGGCGTGCTGCAATTCATGGGGTCGCAAAGAATCGGACATGACTGAGCGACTGAACTGAACCGAACTGAACATACAATATTGTACAACAACTATACTTCAGGTTTAAAAATAGGGTTAAAAAAAAAGGTCAATAAACTCACTTGATGTGGTTCCTTAAGATATGATTCTAAATCATTGTGCCAAAAGTAAAAACTGTGAAGTGGTTAAATGACGGAGTCATCAGGTATTATCAGTTTCAATTATGTTTATTCCACCTTTTCCCTTTTCTTGCCTCTTTCCTCTTTTTCTTTGTATATCCTCCCTCCCCTATTCTCTAACCTCCCTCCTTAAGTTCCTATAGAGGAAAAAGGGCCATCAAAAAAAAAAAAAAAATCCCTAACACCTCAGTGTAAATTAGCCAAAAGCGTTATTCACACTTAGAGTATTTGCATTAAAAATAAAAAGACCTTAAGAGAGGGAAGCCAGAAACACTTCTGGACTTGCTGAGAGTGACAACTCTACATAATGTGGAGTTTATGTTAAATAATATTAGTTAATGGATTGGGGCAGATCATACTGAATGTCCGAGAAAAACATCATGCTCTGTTTCCATTTACCCGAGCTGAGATTGAGTTAGGGCTGGAGATGACCTTCCGCGGGGAATGTGAAAAGTGGATTCAGGTGACTAAAGAATCTACCTGTCAGTGCAGGAGATTCGGGTCAAACGGTGGGTTAGGAAGACCCCTGGAGGAGGAAATGGCAACCCTCTCCAGTATTCTTGCCTGGAGAATCCCATAGACAGAGGCGCCTGGAGTGCTACAATCTATGGGGTGGTCCTGCTCTCCTAGCCCTGCTCTCCTAGCCCTGCTCTCCTGCCCACCTTCACACATACACACTTCAACTTGGTGCTCAGTGAAATGGGACTCATCCGTCAAGACCCAGCTTATTAGTACTTCCATTGTGATTTTCCCAGGAGAGGCTTCTTGTCTCCTTCCTTATATAAGACCTAGGGAAGCACCATAGAATAGTGACTAACAGTACCAATTCTGAAGTCAAACTGCAGTGTTCAAATTACAGATCTGCCATTTATCAGATGTATCTGCATAATTGTGGGCCTGTTCCTTTATCTATAAAATGAGGGTAATGTAAGTGACAACCTCATAAGTTTGTTATGGATATATGGCAGGTTTACATACAGTAAACACTTAAAACAATGTTATGTAGGAAATGAGCATTCAGTAGATACTCGGAATTTCTATAAAAAGGATAGTATATCACTTAGTCCATTGCATTTTGTTAGATGTGTGTGAGTCCAGTTTCTCTAGTCAAGAAACAAATTTTATTCACTTTTGGATCCATAGTGCCTGGCAAAATACAGGCAAGAAGATACTCAGTATGTTTATGATGAATAAATGAACAACCTCTGGCACTTGGAAGTCAAGGAGATTCCTCCCTTGGAAAAATAGAATTGCAGAGGGAGAGGAGTCCCAGAAGATACTGAATCCTGTGTTTCTGGCCTGGAAACCACAGATCCACTTACACGAAAAGTAAGGATGCAGAAGTGGAGATGGGCAGATGATGTCAACCTGCAGGGTTGGAGGAGAAAGCAAACTCACTGTAGTTTGAGGGCAAAGGAGAAAAGATCCCTGGATAGGAGGTGAAGATCCTCCTTTCACATCCTAAACTGTGGCCAATATCCATTGCGAAGCTCCTCTTCCGTCTTTTCCATATAAAAAAGTGAGATGGGTCCACATGAAACTGGGCAATTCTTTTTTTAAAATTAATGTATGTATTTTTGGCTGCCCTGGGTCTTCATTGCTGCACGCAGGCTTTCTCTAGTCCTGGCAAGAGGGGCGTGCTCTCTGGTGTCGCGCAGGCTCCTCATTGCGGTGGCTTCCCTTGTTGTTGAGCACGGGCTCTAGAGCACGTGGGCTCAGTAGTTCTGGACAGCAGGCTCAGTTGCTCTGTGGCATGTGGGATCCTACTGGCCCAAGAATCAAACCCACGTTCCCCTGCGTTGGCAGGTGAATTCCTAACCACTGGACCACCAGAAGTCCCTGGGCAAATCTTTAACTGGAAAGACTCAAGGATAATTGTAAATACTAAATAGACATATTTCCGATTATTCATAGCTAGACATAGGAAACTAACCAGGGACACTGAGTGGCACCTAGCAGACTGATTGGCACAATGTTGGTACTCAATAAATAAGTGTTGAATTGAGCCAAGAATGACAGAATAAAATAATGAAAGAATGAAAAGTAAGTAAATGGATCAATCAGTTGTGGGGGTCAATTCATAAACTGCACCATGTAGGTAATATGTTCAGTATCCTCCAAACCGTGTCCCAGAGAAGCCTGGGTCAGGGACATGTTGAAAGTTTTTTAATCATTTACATTTGAAAAAGGCAGCAAACTAGACCATGGAGATTTTAAGAAATGAACATTAGCTTATTAAGGTCTCTGTTTAGCTTTGTTTGGTTAATAGCACGGAACGATTTTCCTCTGCAGAGTGTTCAGTCATCTGGCTCTGACTGAGAAATCTGAGGAAATGAATAATCTCAAAGTTTGAAAAGCACATAAAATTAAGTTGAATTATATGCTTGAATGATTAAATACAATGCATATTCAAAAACAAGGGCCATTTCTGGTATGAAGCTGTGGCATTTCTCAAAGTTTCTGTGGTAGTTAAATGCTGTTTTAATATTTATTTTTAATGTATTTTTATTGTGATAAAATACGTATAGCATAAAGTTTACTATTTCAACCATTTTCAAGTTACAATTCAGTGACATTAGTACCTTTGCTATGTTATGCAACCTTTATCATTATCCATTTCCAGAACTTTATTCTCAGAAACTCTATACCCATTAAACAATAGCTGTATTCTCTTCTTCCTCCAGCCCCTGGTAAACTCTATTATGCTTTTTGTCTCTATTAATTTTCCTATTCTAGGTACCTTATTTAAAATGAATCATAAAATGTATGTTCTTTTGTCTAGCTTATTCTACTTAGCCTTGTGTTATCAAGGTTCACCTGTGTAGTAAGATGAATCAGAATTGCATTCCTTTTATTTTCTTGGACTGAAAATATATACATTCCACTGTATGTATATACCACATTTTGTTTATCCATTCATCCACTGATGGACGTTTGAATTACTTCACCTTCTGGCTATTGTAAATAATGCTGGTAAGAACATTGGTGTATAAGTATCTGTTTGAGACCCTGTCTCAATTCTTTCGTAATAAACATANTTAGCCTTGTGTTATCAAGGTTCACCTGTGTAGTAAGATGAATCAGAATTGCATTCCTTTTATTTTCTTGGACTGAAAATATATACATTCCACTGTATGTATATACCACATTTTGTTTATCCATTCATCCACTGATGGACGTTTGAATTACTTCACCTTCTGGCTATTGTAAATAATGCTGGTAAGAACATTGGTGTATAAGTATCTGTTTGAGACCCTGTCTCAATTCTTTCATAATAAACATAGAAGAGGAATTCCTGGACCATGTGATATTCTTTTTGAGGAACTGGAGTTTTTTTTAACTTCTTGAGGAACTCATGTTTTGATTTTTTATGTGACTGAATATTTTTCTTAATTGCTAAGTTAATAAAGTGTAGATTTTGCTATCTTATGCAGGAGTTTATACTATCAGAATATAAAATTTAGCAGGAATTCTAATCATAATATTTTGTAGAAAAAAGCAATTCTTCACAATATTTAGGGCTAAGGAACATTCTTGGGATGTGATAGAAGATAACTGATTAACTAACTAGCATTACAATGAGAAAATCAATTACTCGTGTTCAACTCTTTGGACTGACTTATAGAGTCCATGGAATCCTCCAGGCCAGACTACTGGAATGGGTAGCCTTTCCCTTCTCCAGGGGACTTTCCCAACTCAGGGATCGAACCCAGGTCTCTCACATTGCAGGAAGATTCTTTACATGCTGAGCTCCCAGGGAAGCATAACAAAGACAGTATGAATAAAAATATCTTTGTTCCTCCTGCTCCACTTTCTCCCAACTTCAGCCATTGGGTCAATGCAAAACCAGTCCTCAGTGTCTATGTCTCAATTTGGCATGCTCCCATGTGGTCCAGATGTCCTCCCTTTTCCCTTTTGATGATTACTGCTTGCTTCTTATCTACCCAAGGATAAAGCAAAACTAATCATTTCCTTGAATGCTTACATCTTCGAAGTTTCATCCTCTCACTCCCCAAAAATTGCTGTTATAGTCTTTATAGTCATTAGTTAACATTTCTACGTAGGCCTATTGTTTCTTAAAAATCTTACTGACATCTCTCAATCCTGCACATCCTTCCGTTAATAATGAGATTTCAGGTCCTGATGGATCAATGGTGACTTTGAGCTCCCAATGAGGGGGGCCCAGGCAGGATCCTTGATCAGGGAACTAGATGCCATATGCTGCAACTAAAGGTCCTGCATCCTGCAATGAAGATGTAAGATCCCACATGCTGCAACTAAGACCTGGAGCAGTCAAATAAATAAATATTTTTAAAAATAATAATGAGATCTGAAATAAAAGTTTCTAGAGTTTTTGGTATGACTTGGACAGATTTCATCCCTCAGTACAACCCTTTTCTGCTTACCATCTTCCTCCACTTTATGAACATTTTTTATTCATGACAATTTTCTCCTTGGATTAGTTCTTTTTAAAAAGAGAGAGATAAACATTGTATATAACATTATATTGGGCTTCCCAAGTGGCACCAGTGGTAAAGAACCCAGCTGTCAATACAGGAGATGTAAGAGACTCAGGTTCTACCCCTGGATTAGGAAGATCCCCTGGAGAGGGAATGACTAGCCACTCCAGTTTTCTAGAGAATTCCATGGACAGAGGAGCCTGGAGAGCTACAGTCCATGGGGTCGCAAAGAGCTGGACACAACTGAAGTGACTTAGCATGCACGTATGCATATTTTCTTTGGGAAAATGTCTGTTTAGATTATCTGTCCAAGTTTTAATTGTCCTGTTTGGGGAATTTCCCAGCAGTCCAGTGGTTAGAACTCCAACCTCTCCCTGCCATGGGCCTAGATTCAATCCTTGGTCAGGGAACTAAGAATCCCACAAATTGTGTGGAAGGGAAAAAAGTGTTGCTTTTTTTTTTTTTTGCTATTGAGTTGCTTGCTCTGTTTATGTAATTTGGATATTAAGCCCTTATTGGAAATTTTATTTCAAATATTTTCTCTTATTTAGTAGGTTGCCTTTTCATTTGTTAATGGCTTCCTTTTCTGTGCAAAAGCTTTTTAATTTGATGTGGTACCATTTATTTGTTTTTGCTTCAATAACCTCAGATATGCAGATGACACCACCCTTATGGCAGAAAGTGAAGAACTAAAGAGCCTCTTGATGAAATTGAAAGAGGAGAGTGAAAAAGTTGGCCTAAAGCTCAACATTCAGAAAACTAAGATCATGGCATCTGGTCCCATCACTTCATGGCAAATAGATGGGGAAACAGTGGAAACAGTAGATGACCTTATTTTTCTGGGCTCCAAAATCACTGCAGACAGTGATTGCAGCCATAAAATGAAAAGACACTTACTCCTTGGAAGGAAAGTTATGACCAGCCTAGACAGCAAACTAAAAAGCAGAGACATTGCCAACAAAGGTGTCTGTCTAGTCAAGGCTATGGTTTTTCCAGTGGTCATGTATGGATGTGAGAACTGGACTATAAAGAAAGCTGAGCACCGAAGAACTGATGCTTTTGAACTGTGGTGTTGGAAAAGACTCTTGAGAATCCCTTGGACTGCAAGGAGATCCAACCAGTCCATCCTAAAGATCAGTCCTGGGTGTTCATTGGAAGGACTAATGTTGAAGCTGAAACTCCAATACTTCGGCCACCTGATGTGAAGAGCTAACTCATTTGAAAGACCCTGATGCTGGGAAAGATTGAGGGCAGGAGGAGAAGGGGATGACAGAGGATAAGATGGTTGGATGGCATCACTGACTCAATGGACATGGGTTTGGGTGGACTCCGGGAGTTGGTGATGAACAGGGAGGCCTGGCGCGCTGTGGTTCATGGGGTTGCAAAGAGTCGGACACGACTGAGTGACTGAACTGAACTGAACCTTTACTTCTGGAGTCAGATTAATAATTTAATACCTTCCCCAGTGGCTCAGTGTTAGAGAATCCACTTACCAATGCCAGAGACGCCAGAGAGATGAGTTTGATCCCTGAGCCAGGAACATCCTCTGGAGAAGGAAATGGCAACCCACTCTAGTTTTCTTGCCTGGAAGACTCCATGGACAGAGGAGCCTGGTGAGCTACATTCCATGGGGTCAAAAAGAGTCAGACAGGACTGAGCACGCAGGCACATACTGATTGTTATAGGTTTGCAATATCGTTCAAAACCACTGTTTTGTTTGTCTTTCTCAAGATTGCTTTGGCTGTTTGGGGTCTTTTGTGGTTCCATATAATTTTTTTTTGGCTGGGACTTCGTTGCTGTTCTTGGGCTTTCTCTAACTGTGGTGAGTGGGGGCTACTATTCATTGAGGTGCACAGGCTCTGGGGTACTTGGGCTTCAGTAGCTGTGGCACATGGGCTTAGTTGCCTCACAGCATATGGAATCCTCTCAGACCAGGGATTGAACCCATGTCACCTGCATTGGTGGGCTTCCCTGGTGGCTCAGAGGTTAAAGCGTCTGCCTCCAATGCGGGAGACCCGGGTTCGATACCTGGGTTGCGAAGATCCCCTGGAGAAGGAAATGGCAACCCACTCTAGTACTCTTGCCTGGAGAATCCTATGGATGGAGGAGCCTGGTAGGACTACAGTCCACGGGTCGGATATGACTGGGCGACTTCACTTTCGCTTTCCCCTGCATTGGCAGGCGGGTTCTCAACCACTGGGCCATCAGGGAAGTCTCTCCATTCACATTTTTAAATCATTTGTTCTAGTTCTATGAAAAGTTCCATTGGAATTTGAGAATGCAGTGAATCAGTAAGCCTGTTGTTCAGTCTCCACCCTTGTGTGTTTTTCCTTCTAGCACTTTGAATATAGCACTCCACTCTGATTTGCAAACTTTCTGCTGAAAAGCCAGCTGATAGTCTCCTGGGGGTTTCCTTGTATGTAACAACTTCTTTTTCTGCTTACCATCTCCATCTCCCCCTACTTTATGATATCATTATTTATCCCCGAAAAGTTTCTCTTTGCATTTGTTCTTTTAAGGTGAAAAAAATAACACTAGTTTTAATGGGTATTCTCTAAGCTGCAATTCCCCAAACCAAAAAGCACAAGTTTTAAAGCAAAGTTTGTTTCTCCCATGTTCTCCACTCTCATTTTTTAACAAGATAGATTTGGCAAAATTCATCAGTAGTCTTCTGGATTAAATGGGGGCCACGGAGGAGCTCAGAAGGAGGTAGGCTGGGAGAAGAGGTAAAACTACACTAAGGTTAAAAGAGATCACGAGCTCTGAGAGCTGTGAAGTGGATAGAGAAGAAGGATGCAGTGATACTTAAAAAGGGATCTTAGGTGTTAAATAACACCTTGGTTTGTGTTTTGCCAAGCAGGCAGAAAAAAACTAAGAGGAGGAGAAACTATCATAGCTATAATTCTTAACTCATAAACTCAATCTAACTGCATTGTAACAAAACTGGTCAAGTAACTGATTATAACAAATGCTGCAAGAATTGTTGTGGGTTTCAAAGAATTCACAAAAGACCAGGACTGAGCAAAATTTTTAAAATATTTTCTGGAATAAGAAAGCATGTTCTAAGCTACAGAGCATAGCGTTTTGTGATTGTTTTGGTGATCATCATTCTTAAGGAAAAGCAATTTTACCATCATCTTTATCTTTGAAGAGTGTGCTGGACCAACTTTATGTATCAAATACCAAGATATAGAATAGTAGTTCCTAAACCATTTTGCTTAGAAATATGGGGCACAGAACAGGTATGGCAACCGGGATAAAAGAATTATATACATATTTCCCTCTAGTCACTGGACACTAAAAGTATAACAATTATGAATGACAACTTTTGAAAGTAAGAAAAAAACAATTGTTGTGATCCACTAGTACAAAGTATTTAGATATTTACAAGCAAAAACCAAAAAGATAGAAAATGGGATTTTAGAGTAAAGGAATGATCAGGTCCAATGCAACAGCCTTGTCAGCACACTCTTGCAACTTACCCAACTCCTTCCAGTAGTGAGTTGCCTTCAGTATTGTTCTAAAGGAATTTTCCTCTCAGAGTTTTGTTATTCTGAAATTATAAGCTTTTCACCAAAGATAATTACTATTAATATTTTCTTTTAATCCACTAGACATTTTTCTCTGCATATATTTTTCCTAATAAAGTTGGGATTTTAAAATGGCACCAGACTATCAATACTATTTTTTCAGCTTTATTGAATTAAATCATCAAAACTGTAAGATATTTAAAGGATCTAAAATATACCTTATGAGAAGATTCTCCCATCAGGTTCATGAACACATCTATCACCTCACATGTTTTTGTTTTGTTTTTTTGATAAAAACATTTATGTTTCACTCTAAGCAAACTTAATTACACAGCGCAGTGTTATCAGTTATAGTTACTATGCTGTATATTCCATCCTCAGAACTTGTTCATTCATTGACGTTATAACTGAAAGTTTACACCCTTTTACCAGCGTCTTCCTGTGCCTTCACCTCCCCTGCCCCAGACCCCTACAACCGCCATTCAGTCTCTGCTCCTATGAGTTCAACATTTTTTAATATTATTATTGTGCATGCATTTCTGATTTCTATAAGTTCATAACGATTTTTGAAAGTTGCCTTTTCACTTTACAAAATATTAATGTAATGAGCATAAAAACAGTTTTTCCTATAGAGTTACGAATATAAAATGTTACTGGGTGAGGTTCTAAACGAACCCTTGGCCTGGGTATTTTTATGGATGGAGTCTGGTAGATCAGTCCCCATGAGAGTGTTCTGCGTGAAGTGCTTCTAACTTTCATATCCAGACATTAAAAAACAGAATCTCTGGTGAACAGTGACACTAAACATACAGTAGCCAAAAGTCAATTATTCAATTTGGATGTATTTTTTTAAAAAGCATCTATCCAGTAATACACCCCACTCCCTTTTCCTTTTTCCAAACACAATTATCTATAGGATAGTTACAGAATATTGGTATTCTGATTCCAAATTGGCTTCTATTTGTTACAATTTATCTAAAAATCCAGTTTTTCATGAATAAAATGAATCTGTCTCTAAACTCATTAAGTTTAGATAAAATTTATCAAGGGTATTGTAGAGTCAATTTCTACAGAGATTTAGCTTATATGACCTATATAATTCTTTCAACCACAAGGGAAATATTTCAAATCACCCAAGTTTATGATGGACACTGAGTTTAGTCTATCATGAGGCTTTATACATGAAACTTTATTAATTTTTCCCAATGGAAAAATATAGAATTGCTACCCTTCTTTAGGAATTTTAGAAAATATAAATTTTAATAGCTAAATACAGGTGAAATGAAATTTATTTTATAATGAAAATAAAACATACTCCATAAAGAACTATTAGAAAATATGATGAGTTTCTAAATAAAAAAACTAAAAGTTAATCACAGCAAGATTTAGGTACATGTCCTCTGCTGCTTTTCTAGTCATAAGCAGCCAATTATATTTCCCTGTGATAATAGTCTTCTAAAACTACATTTTTAATGGCCATGTGTTAAGAGCAAAGATATACAAAAATGTGCCTAAAAAAAACAAATTCTTGAGCCTTTATGAGGAAAAAAGTCATTGTGATGAACAACTCTGTATATATAACTTTGCCACATTTTTTTATTATTGCCCTAGGATAAATTCCAAGTATTATTTCTGGGCCAAAGGGTACACCCATTTTAAGACATTTGTCAAATATGGCTGAGGTGTGCTCCAGAAAATTAATATCTATCTAACTCTCAACTGGGGCTTCCCTAATGGCGTAGATGGTAAACAATCTGTCTACAGTACAGGAGACCTGGATTCGAACCCTAGGTAGGGAAGATCTCATGGAGAAGGGAATGGCTACCCACTCTAGTATTCTTGCCTGGAGAATTCCATGGACAGAGGAGCCTTGCAGGCTACATTCACGGGGTCACAAAGAGTCAGACTTTTTTTTTTCACTTTACTCTTTAACTCTCAGTGGTAGAATATAAGAGTTTCACCTTCTGCACAACCTCTGTAGAAATGGATTTTCCCCTCTTAAATCCTTTTTTCTGCACCCAGTGTTAAATAGTATTTAAGGAAAAGAATTGTCTTAAATTATTTATTTGATTCTTAATATGGTGCCTGCCACATACTCTGTATTCATTAAAATTATTTATTAAATAAAGATGAATGAATATATACTATTCTAAGTGGAACATCAGGTAAATATGGAAAAATAATAGAATGTGGAGAAAAAAAGAAAATCCAGACAAAGAACTAGGAGGCTAGCTCTCCTAACCAGTTTCATCACATCAGGCAAGTAATTTAACCTGTCTGACTACTGCAAAATTGCACTCATTTCACATGCTAGCAAAGTAATGCTCAAAATTCTACAAGGCAGGCTTCAAAAGTATGTGAACCGTGAACTTCTGGATGTTCAAACTGGATTTAAGAAAGGCAGAGATTAAATTGCCAACATTCGTTGGATCATCGAAAAACGGAGTTCCAGAAAAACATCTACTTCTGCTTTATTGACTATGCCAAAGTCTTTGACTGTATAGATCACAACTAACTGTGTAAAATTCTTTAGTGGTAAAGAACCCACCTGCCAATGCAGGAAACATAAGAGATGCGGGTTTGATCCCTGGGTTGGGAAGATCCCCTGGAGAAGGGACCGGCAACCCATTCCAGTATTCTTTAAGAGATGGGAACACCAGACCACCTGACCTGCCTCCTCAGAAATCTGTATATAGGTTAAGAAGCAACAGTTAGAACTGGACATGGAACAACAGACTGGTTCCAAATCGGGAAAGGAGAACATCAAGGCTGTATATTGTCACCCTGCTTATTTAACGTATATGCAGAGTACATCATGAGAAATGCTGGACTGGATGAAGCCCAAGCTGGAATCAAGATTGCCAGGGGAAATATCAGTAACCTCAGATATGCAGTTAACACCACACTTATGGCAGAAAGCAAAGAAAAACTAAAGAGCCTTTTGATGAAAGCGAAAGAGGAAAGTGAAAAAGTTGGCTTAAAGCTCAAAATTCAGAAAACGAAGATCATGGCATCTGGTCCCATCACTTCATGGGAAATAGATGGGGAAACAATAGAAACAGTAACAGACTATTTTGGGGGGCTCCAAAATCACTGCAGATAGTGACTGCAGCCATGAAATTAAAAGACGCTTGCTCCTTGGAAGAAAAGCTGTGATGAACCAAGACAGCATATTAAAAAGCAGAGACATTACTTTGACAACAAAGGTCTGTCGAGTCAAGGCTATGGTTTTTCCAGTAGTCATGTATGGATGTGAGAGTTGGACTATAAAGAAAGCTGAACGCCGAAGAATTTATGCTTTTGAACTGCAGTATTTGGAGAAGACTCTTGAGAGTCTCTTGGACTGCAAGGTGATCCAAGCAGTCCATTCTAAAGGAAATCAGTCCTGAATATTCATTGGAAGGACTGATGCTGAAGCTGAAACTCCAATACTTTGGCCACCTGATGCGAAGAACTGACTCATTTGAAAAGACCCTGATGCTGGGGAAGATTGAAGGTAGGAGGAGAAGGGGACAATAGAGGGAGAGAAGGTTGAATGGCATCACCAACTCAATAGACATGAGTTTGAATAAGTTCTGGGAGTTGGTGATGGATAGGGAAGCCTGGCGTGCTGCAGTCCATGGGGTCGCAGAGAGTCGGACATGAGTGAGCGACTGAACTTAACTGAACTGACCTCTTTTGGGGGCTTCCCAGATGGTGCTAGTGGTAAAGAACCCGCCTGCCAATGCAGGAAACATGAGAGATGCGGGTTTGATCCCTGGGTTGGGAAGATTCCCTGGAGAAGGGACCGGCAACCCATTCCAGTATTCTTGCCTGGAGAATTCCATACAGTCCATGGGATCTCAAAGACTGAGCAACTAGCAGTTTCAGCTGGTCCGTTCAGTCACTCAGTTGTGTCCGACTCTTAGCAGTTTATTTACTTATTATTTGGGGCTCTGCTGCATCATTGCTGTATGCAGGCTTTCTCTAGTTCCAACAAGCGAGGGTGACTTGCTGCCTGTGGAGCTTGGGCTTCTCTTTGAGATGGCTCCTCTCGCTGCGGAGCACCGGCTTAGTTGCCCCACGGCATGCAGGATCTTCTCAGACCAAGGACTGAACTTGTGTCTCCTGCATTGGCAGGCAGATTCTTGACCACTGGGCCACCAAGGAAGACCTGCCTAATAATTTTTGAACAAGGAGCCTGATGTTTTCATTTATGCAAACTATACAGCTGGTTTTGCCTCTACTTCCTCATCTGTAAAATATAATAAAAGAAAATTAGGCCTGTTCAAGTTACAGCAATTTTGATTCAATCAGTTCTTCCTGAATGCATGAGGCTACTGTTTAGGTACATACATATCTTGAAACAATTTTGAGAGTCATTCTAATTGCTTGATGGAGAGCCTCCATTCAGTGAATTGCTCAGCCCTTTTCTCTAACCCATCTCCTTAAATAGTCTCCTCCAGCCTCTCCCTTCTCAATTAGCTTCATCATTGCACTGGATTGTATTTACTCCTGCAGCACTGCAACCATTAAGATTTTAGTATGAAGGAAATGGAAAAGAAAAAGCTATTCGTGATGATAAATTCTTAAGGAGGGGATCGAGCAGAAACAAAAAGAAAAAATTTGGAAAATCAATTTGACTTTAACCTGGGCTTCCCTGGTGGCTCAGACAGTAAAGAGACCTCCTGCAATGTGGGAGACCTGGGTTCGATCCCTGAGTTAGGATGATCCCCTGGAGGAAAGCATGGCAAGCCACTCTGGTATTCTTGCCTGTAGAATCCCCAAGGACAGAAGGCCTGGCAGGTTGCAATCCATTGGGTGGCAAAGAGTCGGACACGACTGAGCAACTAAGCACAAGCTTTACCTTGTAGATAATCAGAGTCACGGAATAGTATGGTTCTGTTCACTTTCTTCCCTCTGCCTTCTTTTCTTTTCTTCTCTCCTCCCTCCTTTCCTTCCTTCCTCTCTTTTGTTTCTAAAAGCAATCCATTTCCATCCCTGTATTAAGTATAATTTCATGGAGGAAAATTCTCCTCTGCAACTATTTCAAAAGCTGCTGTTCTAGTTTTATTTTGGAGTAGTCATTTTGAAAATAAGTGATGGTCTTTAGAGGAAAAAAAATCACAGGAAGCTGCCCAGAGATGGAGAGAGCATGCAAATTACTACTAATTTAAATGACCTTCCTTTTTTCCCTACTCTAAACAAATGCCATATTTGTTTTAAAACATTTATATCTGAGCAGTTCAAGCTATTTCAGGATGTTATCTGTTTCAACACACATAATGAAACATGCTGGGTAACTATTCCGCCATTTTACAGAGAGATGGAAAGTGAAAACAACCGATGCTGAAGTGACGAAAGGCTGAGATCTCTGAGTCTAATGCTCTTTGCTGCATTTCAAAATGGTTAATAAAATGCACTCCTGTTAATGAACTGGACCATTTAGAAGGTTTTTTTTTTAATGTTTTCTAAGATGTTTACTCTTTAGACTTCATTGTATATAGAACAAACTAGATGATATAAATCTTCCTGAAATCTGTGTCTTGCCCCTAATAAATAGTGCTTTTCTACAAAGCATGTAGCTAGGAGAAAGTTGATGATACTGGCATAGCTGGTGTTCAAACCTTCTCCCTGAGACCTGGGTAGAGAGAAGACAAGCACAACACAACACATATCCAACAGCTCACAGTTGGCAAAGATGCTTATTTTGATCCAAATTTTCTGTCTGTTTTGCTTTTTGTTTGCAATAATATGATAGCACATTGGCAATGTGTAGTCATAGTAAAGTAGTATGACTATTTGGGCAGTCAGCTAACTTTTGCCTGCTATACTTCAAGTTAAGATATCAAAGAAATTGTCTAATTCCCAGAATGTATTAAAGCAGCCTGCTTCACTCCCAGGAAATAACAACGTACACCATAAGACTACCTAATTCATCCAAAAAAATAATTAGGAGTTATTGAAGCATAAGGCAAAGTTTGGGTAAGTAATTTTGATGTGTGTGTGGACATTCATATATTCATTAATTTATTCATTCAAAAAATTACTCTCTGACATGGGATAGGCAGTGTGTGGTGAGTGCTGTGAGTAAGATCAATGTGATGCATAAGATTAGGCTGAGCTGAGAGCAGCAGCAGATCACCCTGATTTCCCCAAACAGCATTAGCTTAATCGAGATGGAATTTAATTTCTCCCTCACTTGTAAGTCTGAAGAAGGCACGCTAGAGTTGTTATGTTGGTGCTGCTGCCTGAAGTCCTAAGAGACCCAAAGTATAACCAGGTGTCTGCTCTGTGTCCCTAGGGTGTAGGCTTTGTCTTCCTCAGCCCAGAGGGAGGTTGTTATTGTTCAATCACTCCATCATGTCCGACTCTTTGTGATCCCATGGACTTCAGCACGCCAGGCTTCTTTCTCTGTCTGTCACTATCTCCCTGAATTTACTCAACCTTATGTCCATTGAATCAATGATGCCATCCAACCATCTTGTCCTCTGTCACCCCCTTTTCCTCCTGCCCTCAATCTTTCCCAACATCAGGGTCTTTTCCAAAGAGTCGGCTCTTCGCATCAGGTGGCCAACGTATTGCACGAGGTACAGTTGTCCAATCCACATCTCAAGCAACAGTTCAAAGAAGAGGAAATAGAGAATCAAATATTTGCTAACCATCTTTTAAGGAAATTTCCCAAAATCTGCCATATATTTTTCTGTTTACATCCCACTCAGCAAAACGCACTTGAAGAGCTAATATCTAAGTTAAAGCATGTCTGGGAGATATGTCTTTAGTTCATGCATCCATGCATCCAACAGCAACAACAACAACAAAACTAAGGGGGCTTTAAGAGGGAAGAAAGAATGATGGGTAAATCATCAGTTTCTGCCTCTTATGGCCCCAAACCTCTTGTACCTAATATTCTAACAGAGCTATAGCAGGAGGGAATGAGGGCAGCATCAGCTGATGTTGTAATTTACCAGTTTCAAGAAATACTCCCAAGACAATATAAATAAAAACAAAAATAAACAAATGGGACCTCATCAAATTTACAAGCCTTTTGCACAGCAAAGAAAACCATAAGCAAAACAAACATGGCGAATAGATGGGGAAACAATGGAAACAGTGACAGACTTTCTTTTGGGGGGCTCTAAAATCATTGCAGATGGTGACTGCAGCCATGAAATTTAAAAAAGCTTGCTCCTTGGAAGAAAAGCTTTGACAAACCTAGAAAGCATATTAAAAAGGAGAGACATTATTTTGTCAACAACGGTCCATCTAGTCAAAGCTTGGTTTTTCCAGTAGTCATGTATGGATATGAAAGTTGGACCATAAAGAAGGCTGAGCATCAAAGAATTGGTGTTTTTGAACTGTGGTGTTGAAGGAGACTCTTGAGAGTCCCTTGGACAGCAAGGAGTTCAAACCAGTCAGTCCTAAAGAAAATCAGTCTTGAATATTCATTGGAAGGACTGATGCTGAAGCTGAAACTCCAATACTTTGGCCACCTGATGCGAAGAGTCAACTCATTAAGAAAGACCCTGATGCTGAGAAAGATTGAAGGCAGGAGGAAAAGGGGATGACAGAAGAAGAGATGGTTAGATGGCATCACTGACTCAATAGACATGAGTTTGAGCAAACTCCAGGAGATGGTGAAGGACAGGGAAGCATAGTGTGCTGCAGTCCATGGGGTCCCAGAGTCAGACACAACTAGAAGACTGAACAGTAACAACAACAATAGAATGGGAGGAAAAATTTGCAAAAATGCAACTGACAAAGGCTTAATTTTCAAGATATACCCATATAATTCAACACCAGAAAAACAAACAACCCAGTTGAAAAATGGGCAGAAGACCTAAAGAGGTATTTCTCCAAAGAAGAAATACAGATGGCCAGTAGGCACATCAAAAGATGCTCAACAGTGCTAATTTTTGGAGAAATGCAAATCAAAACTACAGTGAGGTACCACCTCATGCTGATCAGAATGGCCATCATTAAAAATTTACAAATAACAAATGCTGGAGAGAGTTTGGAGAAAAGGGGAATTTCCTACACTTTGTAGGAAATGTAAGTTAAGTGTGTAAGTTATGTATGTAGACATGTAAGTTACTATGTTACTGTATGTAGTATGTATATACTAAGTATGTAGTATGTACATGGATGTATGTAGCATGTAAATGTATGTAGGTATATAACTTAGTTCAGCCACAGTGAAAAACAGTAAGGAAATTCCTTAGAAAACAAAAAAATACAATTACCATATGATCCAGCCATCCCATTCCTTGGCATATATCCAAACAAAATAATAGATCAGAAAGATACATGTATCCCTTTGTTCATAGTAGCACCATTCACAATAGCCAATTCATGAACACAACCTAAAAGTCTATCAACAGATGAATGGATAAAGATGTGGTTCAGTTCAGTTCAGTTGCTCAGTTGTGTCCGACTCTTTGAGACCCCATGAATTGCAGCACGCCAGGCCTCCCTGTCCATCAACAACTCCCAGAGTTCACTCAGACTCACGTCCATCGAGTTGGTGATGCCAACCAGCCATCTCATCCTCTGTCGTCCCCTTCTCCTCCTGCCCCCAATCCCTCCCAGCATCAAAGTCTCTTCCAATGAGTCAACTCTTCGCATGAGGTGGCCAAAGTACTGGAGTTTCAGCTAGAGCATCAGTCCTTCCAAAGAAATCCCAGGGTTGATCTCCTTCAGAATGGACTGGTTGGATCTCTTTGCAGTCCAAGGGACTCTCAAGAGTCTTCTCCAACACCACAGTTCAAACGCATCAATTCTTCGGTGCTCAGCTTTCTTCACAGTCCAACTCTCACATCCATACATGACCACAGAAAAAACCATAGCCTTGACTAGATGGACCTTAGTCGGCAAAGTAATGTCTCTGCTTTTGAATATGCTATGTAGGTTGGTCATAACTTTTCTTCCAAGGAGTAAGCGTCTTTTAATTTCATGGCTGCAATCACCATCTGCAGTGATTTTGGAGCCCCCAAAAATAAAGTCTGACACTATTTCCACTGTTTCCCCATCTATTTCCCATAAAGTGATGGGACTGGATGTCATGATCTTCGTTTTCTGAATGTTGAGCTTTAAGCCAACTTTTTCACTCTCCTCTTTCACTTTCATCAAGAGGCTTTTTAGTTCCTCTTCACTTTCTGCCATAAGGGTGGTGTCATCTGCATATCTGAGGTTATTGATATTTCTCCCGGCAATCTTGATTCCAGCTTGTGTTTCTTCCAAGCCCAGCGTTTCTCATGATGTACTCTGCATATAAGTTAAATAAGCAGGGTGACAATATACAGCCTTGATGTACTCCTTTTCCTATTTGGAACCAGTCTGTTGTTCCATGTCCAGTTCTAACTGCTGCTTCCTGACCTGCATACATATATACATATATAATGGAATACTATTCAGCCATAGAAAAGAACAAAATAATGCCATTTGCCACAACATGGATGAAAGGAGAAATTATCACCCTAAGGGAAGAAGTCAGAAAGACAAATACCCCTTTCATGAGGAATCTAAAATATGACACAAAGGACCCCAGTGATGAAGCATAAACAGAACCCCAGACATAGAGATTAGATGGAGGTTGCCAGGAGAGAGGGGGCTGGGGGACGGATGGACTGGGAGTTTGGGATTAGCAACAGCATGGATAAACAACAGGGCCCTACTATACAGCAAGGGAACCATATTCAAATCCTTTGCTAAACCATAACGGAGAAGAATATGGAAGAGTGTATGTATATGTTTATGTATATGTATATGGGCTTCCATGGTGGTTCAGATGGTAAAGAATCTGCTTGCAGTGCAGGAGACCTGAGTTTAATCCCTAGGTCAGGAAGGTCTCTTGGAGAAGGGAATGCCTACCCACTCCAATATTCCTGTCTGGAGAATTCCATGGACAGAAGAGCCTGGCAGGCTATAGTCCTTAGGGTCACAAAGAGTCAGACACAACTGAGCTACTAACACTTTCAACTTTCATATGTATATGAATAACCAACTCACTCTGCTGTATAGCAGTAATGAATACAACATTGTAAATGAACTACACTTTAATAAAATAAATATTAAAAAAATAAATCCTTATAAGAGGTGCCATTGATTAACAACACAACTCAGGTAATGCTTTCTCCCAGAAAGACCTACCTACCCTCCCCCTGCCATGGTTGCAAGATGGATGTCTTTTTTATAAGCTTTCTTCCATCTTGTGCACCATCTATGATATCATCTATTACCAATATAATATTTTTTATCTCTTATCCACTCCCTTCTACCTCAACTTGAGTACTGTGATGCCTTGAGGGCCATAACCTGCATTTGTATTTCTTTTTATCCCCAGTTTCCCTAGCCTAGGATGAGACATATAATTAGGTTCATGAAAAGTTTCTATTACTTAAATTGGATAAATAAACTGCAGATAAAGAATCTCTAATCATAATAAAGTTAGTTACCACAGGGTAATAGTATAAATGAGAATTTCTCCAGCTATCAAAATATTTTGCACCAAACTTTTTACTTATGAACAGAAGGGATTCTTTTATTTTCATCAATATTTAGAACATCATCTAATCTTCTGAGCATGTTAAATATTGCTGACAAATTCATAAATCATTTTACATTTTGCTTATGATGAATGCTATGACAATTATAAAAAATTTAAAATCACCCTATTATGAAGATTGCTTACCCAAGAAACTTTCTCCAAATACTCTAGTAAAAAACATACACAGGGGTTTCCCTTGTGGTCCAGTTGTTAAGAATCTACTTTGCATTGCAGAGGACGTGGATTCGACCCCTGGTCAGGGAACTGAGATCCCATGCACCACAGACCAACTAAGCCCGAGGACCATGGACCACAACTAATAATAGGAAGTCCATGTACCGCAGTGAAAGATCTCACATGATGTAACAAAGATCCTGCATGCCACGGCTAAGAACTGACGCAGCCAAACAAATAAATACTAAAACAAACAAAAAAGCAAGATGAAGAGCTATTTCTATCTACTCTATACAAATGGTAAAGTTATGCACATAGTTTTCTATAATAAGATGCGTTGGGAGAAAATCTCTTATTTTAAGCAAGCAGTGACTCAAAATATTAAAGAAAAATCATCTATTCAGAAAGTAAAACAATAACATGCATGCTTAGTCACTTCAGTTGTGTCCAACTCTTTGTGACCCTGGGGACTGTAGCCCGTCAGACTCCTCTGTCCATGAAATCCTCCAGGCAAAAATACTGGAGTGGGTGGCCATGCCCTCCTCCAGGGGATCTTCTGGACCCAGGGATCAAACCTGCATCTCTTAAATTTTGGCAGGTGGATTCTTTACCCACTGAGCGACCTGAGATGCCCAAAACACTAACAACGAGGGAGAAAATGACTCCCTTTTCAGTTTCATTCCCTTTTTCATTTTCTTTCATTTATTCCTTGGGCTTAGGGCATGAGATCTGATAACCTTTATCACTTACAGCTACACACATAATTCATGATTAAAAGTTTGTTTTTTCCTCCAGTTCATTCAGCTATAGTATCTGATTTTCTAGGTACTACATATTATTTTTTATCAATATTGCTTTTTCTGGGAAGAACTTATATTCAAAAGCAGACGCCATAAGGCCCTTTAGCAATTACAGACAATGCTTAATCCTTTCTGTCCTTCAATATCTCACTCAATAGAACTACAAATCTTACTATTCTTTAAGCCAGGTAGACAGTTATCCAGAAAGCAGCTATTTTCATATACTGCTATGCTGGTCTTGGGCTCATGCCATTTTTTTTTTCTCTTCTATATGGGATATTCTATAAAAAGCTAAACAGAATGTTAAAGCTAAGAAAGGAAAGAAGCGTGACTCACTGGCAACTTGCAGTAATAAAAACAGAAATAAGTATCAAATAAGGAGTTCTTCATAAAATACAATGCACTATGTAAATATCAGTACTATTATTCATTCACATAAGCAACGTTTATTGAATGTTAGGTGATAAAGTTAGATAAATAAAATGTTTCATTGAGGGAATTAGGATGGAGAAAGAGATGTAGACTACAAGAGCAATTCAGTAGAGAAGGTATGGGAATATGGCAGGAGTAGCTTGTTGACCCAAAGGAATCAAGGATGGTTTCTCTTTTTGGCCACCCCATCAGGCATGCAGGATCCCACTTCCCTGACCAGGGATTGAATCTGTGCCCCTTGCAGTGGAGTGCAGAGTCTTAACCACTGGACTACCAGGGAAGTCCCCCAGAGATGGTTTCTTTGTGGAAGTCTTGAGCTAAGAGTATAAACATAAGTAGGAGTTTGTTAGGAAAACAGGGAAGAGGACATTGTAGGGAGAGAGAGAGGAGCATGTATGGAGACCTGAAAGAGCCTGGCTCAATTAGAGAACAGTAAGCCTGGGCTTCCCTGGTGGCTCAGCGGCAAAGAATTTGCCTGCAATGCAGGAGACACAGGAGATGCAGGTTCAATCCCCAGGTTGGGAAGATTCCCTGGAGGAGGGTATGGCAACCCACTCCAGTATCCTTGCCTGGTGAATCCCATGGACAGAGGAGCCTGGAGGACTGTAGTCCATAGGGCGGAAAGAGTTGGAGATGCTGAAATGACTGAGCACACACCCAGGTGACTCATGGTGACCAGTGGGTGGGCAGGGCTCAGAGTAAGAAGGGTCTTGAATACCAGGCAACAGGCTTAGGATCTGTCTCCTCAGTTTTTTGAGCCTCGAGAAGATTTTCTGCAAAAAAGAAACAATATGATTTGCATTAAAAAAAAAAAATCCTTCTTGTAGCGGCGATAAATGCTCATATTAGGACCTGAGAAGTGAGGAAGGGGATAGCTTTGTGATTTATTTCAGGAATAATTAATACAATTTATTAACTGGTTATGGGAGGATGATTCTGAAGTTTCTGGTGTGGATGTTTGTTTGGATGCTGGTATATTCACTGACACAGTGGACACGAATTTGAGCAAACTCCAGGGGATAGCGGAGGACGGAGGAGCCTGGTGTGCTGTAGTCCATGTGGTTGCAAAGAGCTGGACATGACTTAGAGACTCAACAGCAACAACAACAACAACAAATCAGTCAATAAGAGGGGAACACATGGGGTGGGGCAAATATTTGGAGGAAAATGACTTCTTTAGGAATGTTGAATTTGAGTTCTTGAGGACCACTCAGAAGGGATATTCCAGAAGAAATATGTCTGGAAAGAAATTTGATATATGGTCTAGAACTCAGGAGAGAGGTCTAAGCTGGAAATAAGCTAGGAATTATCATCATATCAGGCGGTGGTTCTAAGACATTAATGTATACAAAAATCACTGAAGTGATAGTCAGATGTGGATTCCTTGGTCTAATCCTCAGAGGTTCTGGTTGAATGGATCTGGGGGAGGCCCAGGAATCAACACTGAGATAAGCTACCAGGTGACTATGCTGCAGATGGTTTAGAGCAAAGAGCAGGAGGAGAACCACAAGGAAGTGATGTTAAGAAACTCCAAAATGGAAAGTTTCAAGGAGTGGAAGTGGTGACATATGGACTACAGAAGGGAGATCAAGAACACTTGGAGCTGACAGCATCTACTGGACTTGGCAGCCTTCAGGAGGGGCCTGGTGACTCAGAAGAGCAGGTGCAGTGACATGGTGAGAGCAGACACCGGCTGCAGTAGGGAGAGAGTGACTACAGGTAAGGAAGAGAGTGAACGAACAGAGCTTGGCTAGGAGGGGAACCCCTCATGGACAGAATTTGAAATTGAACATCCAAACCCTAAGGCTCATCGAAATTGACCAGGCTCAAGCCCTAAGTTTGCCACTTAATGGCAGATTACATAATATATTTGTGGAGCCCATATTCTTGTTTATAATACATTAATAATACCTATGTACAAGTTAAATATGACACTGCATGTGAAAGAACTTTCTAAATTGTTCTTCCAAAGTTTTCTATAATAAACCATCTGAGCAGCAGAAAATCCTACAGTTTTATACAGCAGGCATCTTACTTGTGTCTGTTCACAGTGATGAAACATCCCCAGCTTCAGCTACTGGAATGCTCACTCCATGAAAGCAGAGAACTTCAAAACCAAAGAGAATCATGGGTGAGATACTAAATAGAGCAATACCCTTACTTGACAGACGAGAATCCAGAGGTCTGAGACGGGAATGGAGGTTAAATGACTTGTTCAAAGTCATACACCGATTCATGGCAAAGTCAGGAAATTCAGCCAGACTCATGACTCACTGTATCCAGCCTCTTGCCTGTGCATCATAGAATACTTCTTTTTCCCTGCAGCATGTGGGATCTTCCTCAACCAGAGATAGAACTTGTGCCCCTTGGAGAGGAAGCATGGAGTCTTAACCACTGAAAGTGAAAAGGAAAGTGTTTGTCAGTCAGTCATGCCTGACCCTTTGTCACCCTATGGACTGTCCATGGAATTCTCCAGGCAAGAATACTGCAGTGGATTGCCATTTCTTTTCCCATGGGATCTTCCCCATCCTGGGATTGAACCCAGGTCTCCCACATTGCAGGGAGACTTTACTGACTGAGCCACCAGAGAAAAGACCAAAATGCAAATGGTGGAGAATTAAAAGAAGTGTTAAGGATTTCCCTGGTGGAAGTCCTTTTACAGCAAAGAAAAAAGCAGATGACTGAAGCTTTGATGACTGGGATAAAGGAAGAGGTGTTTAATTTGAACGAATCCAGAGATTCACAGGTAAGTTCCTTGAAGACATTTTTGATATCCATCCCTGGGAGTCTCCAAGCCTCCAAGCAGATGCCAACTTAGCCTAGAAACCCAGCTGTGGTAGATAGATCAGCCAGTAATAGGGTTACTAGTACTACTCCATATTTCTTTCAATTATCCCCGTTTAGAATTGAAGAGCTCTCCAAAACATCAACATGAATAGACTGTAGTTTGGGATAAGCCTTGAGGGTTCACAAGACTCCCTTAGAAAGCAACGGCTGTGGTTTATTTCCATGCGAAGGGTAGAGATGCTTCTTCGAAACTGTACTTCAATATTTACATCTCCATCTTTCTTTCTAAGCCTCCAAGAGAAGGCCAAGATTTCTGATTCCTCTCACCCAGCTGGTACCTCATATACAGTAGGGATTCTATAAATGGCCATTGAATGAATGAGGGAAATAATTTCAACTATAACTCATTGATCAGTTTATTCTTTAGCAGAAAAAGAATCTCTAAAACATTGACTTTGAAATATTATTTGTCTTCTTTTAGATCCTCAATTTCCACCTTTTCTCTCTGGATTTTCAATAAGCTGATTGCATCTGCTATTTGCCCCTCCTCACAACTTTTCTTGATATATAGAGGTTTCCCTGGTTGCTCAGCTGGTAAAAAATCCACCTGCAATGCAGGAGACCTGGGTTCGATCCCTGGTTTGGGAAGATCCCCTGGAGAAGGGACTGGCTACCCACTCCAGTATTCTGGCCTGAAGAATTCCATGGACTTTATAGTCCTTGGGGTCGCAGAGTCAGACACAACTGAGCAATTTTCACTTTCACTTTCCCTGGTGGCTCAGCGGTAAAGAATCTGCTTGTCAAGGCAGGAGACGCGGGTTTGATACCTGGGAAATGCTATGGACAGAGGAGCTTGGTGGGGTACCGTCCATGAGGTCACAAGAGTCGGACATGACTTAGCAACTAAACAAAAACAACAAAACATGTTATAGTTGAGTAATTAAAGTTACTGTTTACAATATTCTTTACTCTGTGAATGAATAAGTAACATAACATATAAGGTAACACAAACATAGTTGAAAATACAACCTAATCAAAGTCACAGAACTTTGTTGGTAAATGGAAATATTGAGGACAAGAGGAGAAGTGGGCGCCAGAGGATGAGATAGTTGGACGGCATGACTGACTCAATGGACATGAATTGCAGCAAACTCACGGAGATAGTGAAGGACAGGGAAGCCTGGAGTACTGCAGTCCATGGGGTGGCAAAGAGTCAGACATGACTGAGCAACTGAACAATAACAATGTGCATGAATAAGAGATGGTTCTTGATAGTAAAAAAGACACTTCTCTCTCTAGAGCCTTTTTGTCTACTTTCCAGAGCTCATGCTTTTATCATTTCCATTAAAAGGGGGAAAAATTTCTTTGCTGTTTTCTAAGATGTCACTTTGTTCCCTTTTACATATTTTAAGAAACTTTCCTCTGATTTTTCTTGTCACAGGGTGTATTTTTCTGTTATATTTGAACTGGAAGCTCTTTAGGACAAGGACTGTCCTCTATATATAGACAGAGTGATGTTTACTTTTAGTGTTCAGCACTTTTAAACTTCTTTTCCAGAGAAGCTGCAACAGTCATAGGGTGATACGCCTCAAAAAGGTAGATCATGATGTATGAAATGGAATGGTCTCATAAGATGGAAGTATAAAAAAAATAAAAAGCAGAGGTTAGATAGGAGTTTAGACCTGAGTCAGTTATTGAAGAGCTACAGAGTGATAAAAAGGGGATGTGTTGCTGGAAACTAACTCTGCTGGGAGGCCAAAGCACTGGGAAGAAAATGAAATCCAATAACCATCTGAGAACTGACTCAAGGTTGGGAAGGATTCAGCGATGGAGAAGACATGACTCTTCGCTTCCTACACGTACACACAAATAGAAAGTAAAGCAGACCTGGGTAAGGCAATAAAGCTGCAGAGAAAGGACATTCAAGGAAAATTTAAAGAATATAGCTTTACTCATTAAGGGCGAAAATTATCCAGAGTGCCTCACGTTCTAATGTACGAAGCCACTTTTAATTGCTTCCCTGAAGCCACAGGGACTATTACTTTGCCAAATCAGGAGCATTTTGTATATGCCTCATTTTGTATATTGTCACTAACTATTTACTGCCTTTCCTAAATTTTGAGACATAGGGAATTGTACATAAGATTTTAGGTTACTATTTAAGCACTGCAAATTTGATTTTGTAAGATACACATTTTTATTAAGTGAATATCACTTTTTTTATCACTTTTTGAAATATGCCTTGCATTCATGAATCTTGTAAATCAAAGATTCACAGGTAAAATGAAATCTCCATACAACCTATGGTCAACTTAATGACTTCTCAGCAGTATGAAGTCAAAAAGTCAAATGATACTACTGTACTAACAGGTACTAGATTTCTAAAGTTATTATTATGATATTAAAGACCTATTTTAGATTTTTCAGTATATAATGATAGCATGATATAAAGTCAATACCTCTTGACTGTCTTGCTGTGTTACATCCTGTGACCACTGATGGTAATGTGGAACATTTCCTCCTAGTTATTCATTGATCTAAAAGAAAAAAAAAACACCTCATTTTTCCAGAGACTGGGCAGGAGATAAGATGTCAAGAAGTAATGAAATGAAAGAGGAGAATGCAAAGGAACCGAAAAGAGAGAAACATTAAAGTGATGTTATTTTTTTCCCCCGTGTATGCAGATGGACAGGAAAATTATAGCAGTAATTGCAGACTCCTTTTCACCAAAGACAGAATGGCCTTGGGGAATTAGAGGATGAGAGATAAAAGTCCAATGAAACTGCATTCTCATCCAGGCTCCATCTTACTGGCTGGATCTTGCTTTGGCCAAGGTCATTTACCCTTTTCCTGCCTTAGTTTCTGTAAGTGTTGAAAAAGATTTGCCTCTTTGAGCATTTGGGAATATGAGTAAGATAATTCTTCAAAGGTCCCCAGAACTGGTCAGAAAAAGGTGCTATGAGAATACCAAGTAGTACTATTATTATTGAGCTGTGTACTCCTGTTGGCATGAGTCATCTTGCTGCAAAGACACAGAAGCAATTCCAAGTGTGGCTGAGCATCAGCGACAATGAGAGGAGGCCAGTGTTCTTAGCTGGCCTTAAGGGNCCGGCCGGGCCCGAGAGGAGTTGGGCTCCGCCGGGAGGAGGCGGCAGAGCCCCGGCCGCCCGCCTCCCTGCCTCGCTACCTGCCCCGAGCCGCGGTCCCGCGGGAGGCGTCGAGGTGGGGCGGAGGCCGGCGGGGGCGGCCGCAGGTAGAGGGAACCCAGGGGGGCCCCCGCCGGGGGACTTCCTTCCAGTCTCCGGAGGCCCCTCTCCTCCGCCTCGGATCGCCGCCAGTCCGAGGCGCCCTCTGCCCCATTCCAAACTGCTCACCCTCCGCCCCCCACCGCCGTAGGGTGGCCCACTCCCCTCTCCCGGGAAAGCTGGGACCCGGAGTTGTTTCTCCCGCGGCCACTCCTGAGTCCTCCTGTCGCCCCCCGGCCCCCTTGCCATCTTTTAGGAAGTCCTTTCCCTCTCCCATCGTGCAGCCCCGGGATCCTGCCTCCAGTCCGCCGGGAGAACGTATCCACAACCTCCCGGGCGGCTTCCTCCTCCGAGGTGGGACTTGGGGGGTAAGGTGGCTGATGGAGGAGGTGAGGAGTTCGCGGGTGCTGCGATCGTTCCCCGCGCCGGAGCGGCTGGGGAAATCTGGGCTCTTTCCCTCGTGCAGCCGGGGCCGGAGGAGGCATTTGCAGCTGCAGTTGCCCGCCAGCCCGATTCAAAGTCCCCGGCGGCAGCACCGAGGTCGCACACGCCGCCCGGAGCCGGTGGGCGTGCTGGGGTTGGGGGTAGGGGCGTCCCGCGTGCGGGCCTGGGTCCCCGATTGGAGAGGGTCGCCGGGGAACCAGCTCGGTGCCGTGGTGCCTTGGGTAGCTGGTTTGAAGGCTGCCTGTGAGCTGAGCTGGAGAAGAGCAGATTGGAGCTTCAGTGCGGCTCTGGCTTTCTTTTGTCAGTCTTTGTGTACATTCTTGAAACTTGTTTGCCTTTGAAACGTAACATGTGTTCTCTTCCTGGCCTGCCTCTGTTACTGGTGATTGGAAAGGCTTGAGAACAGTTTGGGTGGAAGGTGAGGCCGGCTTCAGAAAAGCTCTGTAGAGCTAGTCTTCCGGGATATTTCCTCTCCAACTCCGAGGTTCTCTCTTAAAGTTGCCAGGTTATTGAACAAGCCTGTCTCCTGTATTAAATGCTGGAGTTCAGCACAGTGACTAATATCCCCAAATTTGCAAAAAGGTGGAGGAGGAAAGAGAAAGCTGGTGTAGCAAGCATGATGAGGTTCCATTTTTAAGGCATTTCTGACTAATTCACCGTCATATTTCTTAACTCCTCAGTGTCCTCTGACTGAAATGTACATTTTGTTGTTTGGCACACATACAGTCAACTTCAATGGCCTCTTTGCGTTATGGATAGTAACAGGTTTGTGTTACAGGAGACAATGTGATGTTTAGGTTATGTAGCCTCATTGTCTTGTGGAATTGGTCCATGATTATTTTGGCTATGTGAAATACATATTTTATCGTATATACTCCCCAGGTTTGATAACATTCACACGTCAGAAAAATTTTATTCTGTGATTTCAGGTTAATTTGAATTTTGAGAGAGATCTTGAGTGTTTTTTTTTTTTTTTCTGGTTTGGTTTATTTTGCTTTGATTTTGCACACACATCAGTGGTTTTTTATTTCAGAGTGGTATCATGATTAAATCCAAGCCACTGGTCGTTTGTAAGTAATTTGCAAGCACAGAATGTTAGCATCATTCACCTGCATTCTTGCCCGGTTTATGACTTGAAACTTCACATCTCTGCAAGCCAGGTCTGTAGAAACACACATGTATAAAGCATGTGATGTCAGATTTCATTCCCCTTAATTAAATACTTAGGAAGTTCTCTGTCATCAGTGACACTTCCTGGATGGATTCACTTATGTAGCTGAAAGGTGTGGTCTTTAATAGACTCAACATCCTTAGGAAGAAGTGGGTGTTACCTTTTATGCAGTCTCTTTGATTTTGGGGGGTATTTTGGCCTGCTGTTCATGGGTATTTACTTGGGATTAGAAGACCTCCCTTGGCTTTTTTTCCTCTCCACTCTGATCAAAGTGTATAATTCTGTCAGATAATATCTAATGTGGTTGATAGTTTTCTGGTGGCATTACATATGAATTGCCATTTCCCAAAAATGATGTTGTATCTACTGTGAGTTTTACTACCAGTCTAATGCTTTTTTGGGGGATGGGGTTAGAAACTTAATAAATGAAAATCACTGATTGTGAAAAGAAATAATTAAAATGGTTTGAAACTTACTATGCTGTTCTGTTGAAGTAATACTGATTGTGAAATACATGTTTTTTAGATTTGCCTACTGGCTGGGAAGAAGCATATACTTTTGAAGGTGCAAGATACTATATAAAGTGAGTCTTTTTAATTATGATTTTTTTCCCTTGGTAATTCAGATGTTATGATTAACCTTTAGTTGTATATCGAGGTACAATCATGATTTCTTAAGGTTTATTGTATTTTATTGATTTTATGCTTTATGAGTGTTGGAATTTGAGATAAAAGACAACACTCAGTTTGCTTATGTTATTTGCCTGGGCATTCATTGATTTAGCAGTTGGGTCATTTGTGGCCACAGTTATGTTTTTGGTGCTTCTGTATACATTCTTGAGTGATTGTAGTAGTTTGTCTTTAGCATGTTACCTTTTTTCTTTTTAAGTGAATTCTGTTCATGTGTATTTTGACCAGAGCTATTAATAAGTAGTGAAAGTGATGTAGAGCTAGGTTACAGTTTGATGGATGGTGACAGGGCTGAAAGTAAAAACAAATAAATATAGCATATTTCACAAACATCTGTGGGAGCATTGTTTGTAATTTGCCTCAGTTTACATAAATAGAGCTAAGTTTCAGAGTTTCACATCTAAATGTTTTACTGGCATTTGTGCTTGAATAAAAGGCTTTCAGTAGCACTTAGGGACAAATGACCAGTCCTAATCTTTAAGTTAATTTTATAGAATATTGAAGTAATTTCTGTTCACTATTAACTTGACAGTGCTTGGAGACAGATACACCAGTTTGAGATCAACATTATGTAGGAAGATTCTTTTTTTAATCCCTCAAGGGAACATAAAGGTGGTTTTATCTTCATTTTAAATTAGAAACTGTTTACTTAAGAGCTTGTTTAAAATTTTTCTGTTTCATTTTAAGGAACTGAGGCTTGAAGGAGAATGCTTAACTATGAGATTTTGTTGAGATGTCATTGGCTTATTAATAATAACAGATACCTAGCTTAAGGTACCTCTGCTTCATCCAGCCCAATAAGGCATTTTGCTGAGTGCCATTTTAAAGATGATGTCATACCTCACAAAATTATAATTATCTACTTGGCTTAAACATTTTTTTTCAGAATGATTTTTTATAAAATATTAAGGGAAACATACAGATACTAGCTATGCTTGCTTTTTTTGGATGTAGAAGTGGAGAAAGCAGAATGAAGAGACAGGAACGGAGTACAGTTTCATGATGTGGTCCTTCCCTGGATATGTTTGATTTGCACCTTTTATTTGGAGAGTGTGCTGTGCATCATTAGATGGCCTAAAAAACAAAGGCATGAGTAAAGTGCAGAGTCACCAACTGTTTTCTTTAGAGTTCTTTTTCATCCTGAATTAAAGTGAGTTTGTATTGTCATGAAAGGGATTGTTTTTTTTTTGGACAAAGTATTGATATTTCCGAAGACAGCTTTTTTTGGATGGAGTTTGTTTACTTGTACCCAGTATAATTTTAACTGCTGTACATTAAGCCTCACTGATCTTACAGAATAGGAGTAACACTATAGTTCTCAATATTATTTAAATTTTGGTGAATGTGTACATCCTTAGATGAATGTTTATTTGACAGTACAAAATGTTACTCTGTGTAGGCCGAATATGTATGTTTTAATTTAGAACTAAGCTGTTACAAAAGACCAAGTTTTCTTTTGTTTCACTAGCCCTTTTGATTAGAGTTTATTTTATGTTGACTTAAACAAATTAGAATCTTATTTGTGTCATGCCTAAGTTTCTCAGGCACATAAGGTCCGCATTCAGAAAGCTGTAATAATTTGACTTTAATTCTACGTGCATTTTTAAGTTAGCGGGTTTTCATCATGTGGTATTGGGAGACAGCCAATCGTTGTGTCCAAAGGTAGCAATAAAGAATCAACTTTATGAAGGTAATTTGTTCTAAAGCTGAGCATGTTTTAGAAATATGCATTCATTAAACCTCTAAACTTCTTTTAAGTAGAAGTTTAAAACAACCATTGAGAAATACATGATTTGCTGAACCTTAGGTGCTCCTGTTTTTCCTTTCTGGGTTGTATCAGAAGACTAATTTCTTTTAAGATCAGTTAAATCTCTAATGTGGGCTGTCATTTCCTCAAAACCTTTTACCTTCTTGTGTTGTTATGAGCGATTAGGGTGCTTGATTATTGTAGTGTACTAGGGGCACTGCTTGCATCTGAAACTTCACAGTTTGCAGAGCGCTCTTGCAAATGTTACCATGTCTGAATCTCATTTTAATTGTGATTGTCGTCAGAAGAACTCTTTTCCTTGTCACACCACATTATAAAACAACAGAAACATGCCTTTGGAACTTAGGAGTCTGCAAAGTCTCCTAAGATGAGAAACAGCCGGGATGTGAACTATATTTAGAATGTTGAGAGTGGGAGAAAGGATAGGAGTTTGCTGTAGGAAAGTGATGGCTGTTGGTGGATGTATTTTTCACTGTGGGTTCTATGTTAGATGAAGAAAGGAGGTTATTGACCAGATTATAATAAAAAGAGGTGATGGAGTGAGCAGGGTGGGTTTTGTTCCCATGGGACAGAGAAGATGAAAGGCAGATACAAGACCCATTGATCATCTTGTTATTCCTAATCCTGTGTTCCTCGGAGGCTCCCAGAGCAAGAAGGGAGACCAAGAACTGGAGTTGTTTCTACTTTAGTTCCCATGTGAAGTACATTTAACTCTCAAATTCTCTTCAGAACAAAAGGTGGTGGTGGGTGGTTCAAAATGGCAAATGGCCAAGAATTTATCTTTGGATTGTATCGATGTTTTAGTGTCAACACCTGCATTCCTGTGGGCAGTAAGAAGAGCAGAAGGAAGGCGGGACTGTGGCCTTGACCTTCTAAGACAGGGGAGCTCAGTCTTCACATCTTTAAATTAGGCAGGCTGGAAAAGGCAACTTCTCAGTTCCAGCCAACTTTCAAATTTCTTTGAATTTTATATGGTTCTGGGAATTTACAATATTCTACAGAATAATGCACTCGGAGTGCCAAAGAAGAGATAGTATGGGAAATGTGGAAAGTTACTTAGCTTTCAGATCCTGCTTAACTATTTAATCTTTGTCTTTAAGCTGTTTGTAGATAACCACAGATACAGATAACCACGGATAAGTCTAAGTAGAGTCTTCCCTCTCTTTCTGTTGCCACAGTGGGAGAGTTGTGTGTGTACAGTTGACACTAATGACACTCACTAATGTCAACAGAGAGGCGGGTCAGAGTTAAGAGTTGTATAGATTTGAGCTGGATAATCAGTTTACTTTATACAGTTTTTGAAATTGGTTCTTTCATGAAAGTTTACAGTTAGGAAACAGAATATAAAGAGAAGGTATTTAAATCACTTTGGCTAGAAAAATGTTAAAATTTGAAAATGAATTCTTTATTGTAACAATAAATATTTAGGTTTATTTTTTTAATGAAGAAAGTTTGCCTTAAGCTAGCCAGCCTCTAAATTATTTTATTGTGTGTGTATGTAAATACATATAAACAGAGTCTGAATTTGATTATTGTTTCCATATTGCTTTTTAACAATTAATTCATGCTTTTTATTTTTGGGGAAGAATGCTGAAAGTTGCCGATGATTTTTATAATTTATGAAGTATAGCTTTAAATATTCAAATAACTCAGCTCAAAATGCAGAAGATAGTCATATATTTGAAGGTTATAAAGCTTTCTGCTTACTCCTTGAAAATATTACTTAATGACTCTGTAATGACAGGTCATGGTAGCTTAAAATGTATGTGTCATTGACTGTTACTTTGTGCTTCAAAGCTTTAAGATGGTTAATTTAAAGTGCTAAGTAAATCTTAAAACAATGCTCTCTGAATAGTGAGCAACTTTGTTCTAATTAGAGGTCACTGTCTTCTGTCACAGGTTTGGGGATGAAAAATGTCTTTGCAGGGTCATAAAGCAGTATGTAAATGTTGTGAGGTTACATTTTCATATTGCTTTTTTCCTTAATTGTAAATTTAAAGTTCTGAAAATTGAACTTAGATATGCAAGTAGAGCAGTGTTTGATTTTTTTTTTTTTGACTAATGAAGTTTCATTTCAGTATCTGCTATAGTTGGATCTAATGTGTGCTTAGAATTTCAAACTAATCTGCAGTGAGGGGAATTCTAGTATGAAATAGCCATTTAAAGTTGCAAGTGAGAAGAAAATCTGTTTCTTCATAGATTATCACAACTGAAACTATGAGTGAAGACAGGGAACATAGCTGCCGTGAGAATGTGAGAATATATTGCAATGTATTTGATATTTAAAATTGTTTGGTATGGTTGTACTATAATATTAGAATTGGGTGTAGCAACATCACCTTTCAGAACAATTCATGGACATTGTACATCTTTTCCATATCCATAACAGTATTTGGAATGAGTAATCCTTCTGTGTATGAAAGCACTTTATGCTAATTCGTTAGGTACAGCATAACAATGAACTATGGTTTCAACCTTCAGCTGTGCTAGAGAGAAAAGCATGTGGAGTATTAAAGGGAGATGGTGTGGGGCCCATGGACTCCTAGTGTGAGGCACTTCAACACAGCATTCGATTAATTTAATACTCACAGTAGCCTTTTTTTACTTTTTTCCCCCCTCCTCCTCCTGTTCCCTTTTTCATGATGAAACTGAAGCTTAAAGAGGTTAAAGGCCTGTTGCAGGTCTTATAGCTTCATTATTAGTCACTATCATTCAAATTAAGGTCTCTGGGCTAAGACTCCTGTAGACCTAAAAATACAGAGCAGTATAAACAGATCCTATGGTATGTGTCCCTCCATAAATAGATTGCTTGGAAATAGAGATCATTTCAAAGAAACAAGTACAGTGGATAGGTTGGTATGTGTGTGCTGAATCGCTCAGTTATGTCCAACTCTGTGATTCTATAGACGGTAGCCCACCAGTCTCCTCTGCCCATGGGATTTTCCAGGCAAGAATACTGGAGTGGGTTGCCATTTCCTCCTCCAGGGGATCTTCCTGACTAAGGGATCGAACCTACATCTGCGAGGTGGGCAGGAGGATTCCACTGAGCCACCGGGGAAGCCCCCGAGGTTAGTAGGTAGGTTAGCAGGCACATGAAAGCTTGTTTAACCCCTCAAAACCTATTGACCAGTATTTTTTTTAATAGAATCTTGGAATTTGGTCATTTGTTTACATCCACTCGAGAGTGCTGGTGTTGGGTACTATTCTAGGTTTTTGGTGACTCAGCTGAGGCTTTCCTGGAGCATACAGTCTTACTAGGGAAAAGAGACATGGAAACAAAAAATGAGATTTCCCTGGTGGTCCAGTGGTTAAGAACCCTCCTGTCAGTTAAAGGACACATGCAGGTTCGCTCTCTGGTCTGGGAAGATTTGACATGCCTTGGGGCAACTAAGCCGCACACTGAGAGCCTGTGCTCCCGAACAGGAGAAGCCACTGCACTGAGAAGCCCGCACACCGCAGCTAGAGAGTACCTCCTACTCACCACCACGAGAGAAAGCCTGCCCAGCCGTGAAGACCCGGTGCAGTCGGGTTGCTTTTTTAAAAAAATGGAGCAAACATGTGATTTTAAAATGGCATCCTCATAAAGGAAAAGCAGAGTGTTTTGTGACAGATTAGGAAAGTTTCCCATAAATGTTTCAGTGATAAAGTGTATTTAGGGTTTCAAGGGTGGGATAACAGGACTTCCAATAGCATGAATTTTATCATGGGGTCTCATGGTCCTTTTTAGTCCCAGGACCATTGCTCAGGACCAGGCCTGCTCAGCGTCTTCTTGTAGCGCCTGCCTATAGCTTAAGGCCAGCATCTGGTGAGCCCCTGGTAAGTGGTATCTGTGCTGATACTGCTGGCCTCCAGCCTCCAGAGGAGTTAGTTGGGGTAGGACCAGAGGAGTCCCCACAGTGCAAGTGACTGCATTTAGAGAGCCCCTTCTGGATTTCTCAAGTGATTTCCCCCTTATGTGGATGGACCTCTTTCTTGGTTTGTATTTCTGGTTGTCAAAGCTGGTATAGTTTAGGAAGGAGGAAGGAAAGGGGAGCAGGGAAAGAATTGGTTGGAAGAGTCAAGGAATCGGAGGCCACAGAAACTGGTGGGATGTAAACATCCCTGTTTAGGTATCTCTGTCCTACAAAGACAAGGGGTTTCTCAGCACTTATGGGCAAATACTCTCTCCTGGGACCTTTGCACCTTCCTATAAAGATATGTATAAGTTGGGGTTAAATGGTGAAAAGTGACATGTATAGCTATGTTTGAGCAAATTGGAGTTCATATAAAAGAGATGCTGGTTGTCACTCAAATGGCATCCTACGAAGTCAGAGAAACAAGAAGAAACATAGGGCCAGGTTGAAGGAGAAGGGCTTGAAGAAAGAGGCAGGAGTTGAGTTAGGCCTTCAGGACGTGGCTGGAATTCACATGTATACCAAATACCTAGAATAGTGCCCAGCACTAGCACTCTCGAGGGGATGTAAAGAAATGACCAAATTCCGAGATTCTATTAAAAAATATACTGGTCAGTAGGTTTTAAGGGGTTAAATAGTGATGAATAGTGATAACTGCCCTGCTAGTAGGTGATTAGAAAAAATGCTAGGATAATGAGAAGTCGGACTAGGAATTCTGTTTGCGGCTGTATTGTGTCTGGTCTTTGAATGTAAGGCTGAGATTTTCATTCCTAGGCAAACCACTGCAGGTGGGTTTTGTTGTTGTTGTTGTTGTTGCTTTTTGGTATAGCATTAATAGCGTGAGGTGAAGGTGTTAAGAGAGATTTTAATGCAGGCAGCACGGCTTAGAGAGGGGCAAAACGTGGAATGGAGGAGTCCCTTTCTGGGTCTCTGGCTGTAATCTGGGAGTTAGTTAGTGCTGGAACTAAGCTGGTAGCAGCAGGAATGGAAAGGAAGGAGGCCATTGATCAAAGTTATTAAAGAGGAGTTGACAGGCCTTGGGAGTCTTGGTGAGCTTGGAGGTTGTCAGAGAAAGAGAGGTCAAAATTTACTTAGAGGCCTTTGTGTCTGAGTGGCTACAAGAATGATTGGGGCCCTTGACCAGAATAAGGGGGTTGGTGGTTGCGGGGAGCTCTAGGTAGAGGTGTTCATGATGGTTTGCTTTTTGAGCTGCTTACCTCAAAAAGGACATCACATTTTAGGTGGCTAAAATCTGGCCTTTCCAAAAGACTCCCAATGTTATTTTCTATTCCCCCTCGTGAATAAGAAACATACCCTCCACCCCTTAAAATGCCGTCTCAGCTGCTTTATCTCCAAATAATATATGTAGATCCAAGCCAGCACTGTCATATTCTTTCATCCAATAACTCATTCAACAAATACTTAGCGAGCACTGTGTACTGAGCGCTTTAGGTTTTATGAATGAAACAGACATGGACCTTGCTCTTACAGAGCTTATAGTTAAATTAGTGGGAGAGACAGTGGTAACATAATCACAAATGTACAGCCTGATAAACGCTATGACGTGTGCGTGATGCTTTGAGCAGATGCATTGTGAGGAATTGGTCCAGTCTGGAAGAGGCCTTTCTCACGAATGTAAGGAGTAAGCCTTCTTCTGGAAGCTCCGCTGTGAAACCCCACAGAGTGATCAGAACAGAGCAGCACAAAGTCCCCTGACAGATGAAGAATTAATAGCATCTGGGCTTGAGATTGGACTGAGTGACAGTGTCGTAGCCAATGAAAGACTTGGGGTGGGGTTGATGTGATGTGGAATTTTAGAAAAAAGGAGAAACACTGCAACAGAATTACCCTCTCCTATCTACTAGAGAGCAAGGCTAAGCTGACTATGATGATGATTTTAACTGTTATTTCAGTCCCGGTGGCACAGTCTTCCAGTTACCTAGCCACTCCCCAACACATTTTTTTCTTCCAATTCTCTTCAATACATTTTGAACTCATAAATTACATGCCTTAGTGAATAGGGTACATCATTAAACAAAATATACCCGCCAAACTCTACTCTTCTTGGGAGTGGGATGGTGGGGGAGGGACTATCAGAAAAATATAACATTGCTAAATAAGTTTTGTGGTATGTAAGCATATGTAAGTGCTATAAGAAAAAAAAATAGAGCTAGATGTGGAGGGTCAGGAGAAGAGTGTAGAGGAATGGGTGTGGGAGAAAAAGCAGTGCAGTCAGAGAAGGACAGGCAGGGCTGTGGGGGCCGCGTTGGTGGGTATAAGTGGCTGTTAACATGGGGCGCTGTGGAGCTCTCGCAGGTCTGAGCAGAGGAGAAGCGTGGTCTGATTTCGCCCTTTGAAAGGGTCAGTCTGACTGTTGTGTTAGAGGAGACTTTGGGGAGACTTAGTGGAGCCCCTCCAGCGTAAGTTCTGCCCCTCATCAGATTCTCTCCTTATATTTCTTTTTAACACTTAACAGGATTATGATGAAATACTTAATCCTATAAACACCATATTCCTTTTAAGCTCCCAATAGTCATCAGTACCACTGATTTAATAATAATAACAGCTTTTTAGGGGGGACAGAGAGATATAACCATATTAAATAAACCATTTTATCCTTATTTTAGAAATAATATATTGAAAAACCACATTTTAAAATCAAGCCAATGCTTGGTTAATACGTGTTTGCTTACATACACTCATGGTAGGTAGCCTTCAGGAAAAGCAGCCTGTTTATAGCTATATTTTCTGTCCCTCAGCTCAAACCTTTCTCATAATACTTCCTCAATAAATATTTCTTGGTGAGTTTTGATGATGACAGTGATCTTAATTCCACGCTATTCAAAAGCCTTATAATGTGGCTCTTTGTGAAATTTAAATATTCTCATTATGTGACAGTCTGTCTGTCCCAGTATGAATTAGGAAATCAGTTGTTTCTCGAGCGTGGCTTATGTGATTCTCCTCCAAGATACAGATAGGATTTGCTTAGAAGCCCAACTGAGGGGCCAGAACGAGGATGAAGCCAAGATAATGCGGGGACCTGTGAGGCTTGTTGGGAGACGGACCTTGGCAGTGGCCATGCTGTTTCCACTTAGAAATGTTGACGGTTCAGCCTACTGTGATTTGGAGAATAGAGGAAATACTGAAGTCTGTCTACTGTCAGGAGGAGTATGAGTAAAGCAGATTGAGTCCGCTTAGAGACCACTGAACTCAGTGGATCCTAGAAAGGCCTGGGAGAAGTAGAAGGCGGGCCTCATGAGGTGCAGGTCACCGACATGTCAGAGTCACTTGGGGAAGTCTCTGGTTCCTTAGAAATAGCCTCCTGGCTACTTGGGAATTATTCTTTGAAGAGGCCAGTAATTTCAGAAACACTAAGAGAATCCCTCTAGACCAGGGGTACCCTGTTAGGAACCGGGCTGCAAGGCAGGAGGTGAGAGGCAGGCCAACCAGCAAAGGTTCATCTGTATTTACAAGTGCTCCCCATTGCTTGTATTACCACCTGAGCTCCATTGCCTGTCCATGGTGGCATTAGATTCTTGCAGGAGCATGAACCCAACCTGAGCTCGACTTACCCCTAAACCATACCCCCTGTCCCAGTCCATGGAAAAACTGTCTTCCACAAAACCTGTACCTGGTACCAAAAAGGTTGGGGACCACTTCTCTAGACTGTTAACTCTTCGGAGGCAGAGACTGTGTCGTAATCATGTTTCCAGCATCTGACACATAATAGTCAGTGAGATGTTTGAAATGAAGACCTATTACAGATGGTAGGAAAAGGAAATCTGAACATCCCAGGACATTTTCCTGCTTCTCATTTGTCATCTAGTTAGGATTCATACTGTTGCAGATGTCAGTGACCCAAAGCCAACTATTATAAGCAAAAGCCAGCTCTTCTCGCACATTAATTCCAGGAGTGACACAAATGAATCCTTCAAGGCCCTTTCTTACCCACCTTTTTCCTTAAGAAGCTTTTCTCCACTTAACCGGGAAAATGGCTGCTCACAGCCCCAGATTACATTCTTTTAGCTGTTTAAATAAAAAGATAAGGTTTCTTCTTTGTTCCCCAATAAAAAATCTTAGGGACTTTGACTGTCTTGTATCATATGCCCGCCGCTAGAGTGAAGACTGGTCCTCTGGTCTTCAGTCATTTTCTGTCCGTAGCTGAAGCTGAGGTTATAATACTATCAGCCAGCCTTCCGAGGACCTGTGCGATAAGAGAGGAAGGCCAGGTTCATGCAGGAAGTTGGGGTATGAAAGGCTGCATCATCAGAGACTACCGCTCCTCCCTGGTATACAGGACACAGTGCTAAAGACCAGGAAGGCCATGAACTTGAGCACCTGCAGGCTTCTAAGAAGTGATCTTATCAGTGATTGCAAGGCCACTTCCTGCCTTTCGTTGAAGAGGGAGTAGCTGAAGATACACACAAGGGTGGTTCAGGCCTGGACCTGGGAGAACGGAGAGCAAGTATCAAATTCTGAGGATGAAGCCATAGAAACCAATCCTGTACTGGCTGCCTTGAGCAAGGGGGATTGAGGAAACCAACTTGGATTTAGTACAAGTGGCAGTATAGTCTCACTGTGGTCAAAACCCCACCCTGCTGGAGCACACCAGGGATTCCCTCTGGTTCTTCTGAAATCACTGGCCACTCATAACTCCCACACAGTGTCCGTGCTTAAGTAATGCTACCCAAACTTGCTTACTACATACATCCCATGAATGTTCTATACATTCTTTCCCTCCATCCCTTCCAAGTGACTAAGATTCTTTACGCATGTTATTTCTTTGGGATAGATATGGTCCTCAAAAGAGAATTTGCCTCTGAGATGAAAAATTGTTTTAGTCTTCATATTGAGTTAATACCGTCGGCTTTTGCTGAATTTGATTGAAAGTGCGTATAATACCCATTTTATTAAATGTTTACAGTTGTTCAGCCTAAAATTTAAAACTCAGTAAAATGGGACAGTATGGCCCAGTCTTCAGAAAAAACAAGGAATTACTCCTTGCTCATTTTCCATAGTACAGCGCAATGGTGCAAGGAAAGTAATGTGTTAAACCTAGTGTCAATTTTTTCTCTTGAAAATTCATCTGTGGTACTACATTTACTTTGAAAAATCTGTTCTACCATGGAATATAGATGCATCTAATAATGATGGCATTTTAAAAAATTTAGTAAAGAAATGTCAGAGAATGATTCCAAATCCATCTTAAGTGTATGTGCTTTTTTCCAACCTGTTTTATAATGTTAAGTGTTTCTTTCTGATTATAGAAGTAATGTATTTTTATTATAGAACATTTGGGGAAAAAAACTGAAGAGTATAAAAGAAAATAAAAATCACCCAGTCCCATTATGCAGAGAGAATTTCTATTAATATTTCAGCATATATGCATAAATATTTTTAAAGATTTGGGTCTTATTGCTAATACTGCATTGAATGCTGTTTTTATTAAAGTTATATAGTGTCTTTATGTCATTATATATTTATTCATTGGAAGGTTTTTTATTAATTGGATAGTCTGCCTTATGAATATATAATAGCTTAATCATCCTATTTTTAGATGGCTATGAGGCTTCTTCCTTGGTGGCTGCCAGGTGGTAAAGAATCCACCTGCCAGTGCGGGAGATGCAGGTTTGATTCCTGGCTTGGGAAGATCCCCTGGAGAAGAAAATGGCAACCTACTCTAGTATTCTTGCCTGGAAAATCCCATGGACAGAGGAACCTAGAGGGCTACATTCCTTGGGTTCTCAAAAGAGTCAGGACACGACTTAGCAACAAAGTTTCCAACTTTTTGCCATGAGAAAAATCCTATGTAATACTCTTATATGCATGTTTGTTTCCTAGACTTGGAATTATTGGGATAGAGTATGAGCTTTTGGGGGCTTCCCTGGTAGCTCAGTTGGTAAAGAATCCACCTACAATGCAGGAGACCCCGGTTCGATTCCTGGGTCAGGAAGATCTGCTGGAGAAGGGATAGGCTACCCACTCCAGTGTTCTTGGGCTTCCCTTATGGCTTAGCTGGTAGAGAGTCTGCCTGCAATATGAGAGACCTGGGTTGGGAAGATCCCCTGGAAAAGGGAAAGGCTACCCACTCCAGTATTTTGGCCTGGAGAATTCCATGGACTGTATAGTCCATGGGATCCCAAAGAGTTGGACATGATTCAGTGACTTTCACTTAACTCACTTATGAGCTTTTTAAAAGGTTCATTGCTTAACATTTTGCCCAATTGCCCTGTAGGAGATTTGTACAAAGTTATGTTCTCCCCTTGTACATGAGAATGTATAAAAGTGCCCCTGTTTCTCCAGACCTACAATAAATACTCTGATTGGATAGGTGAAATTTGAAGGTATTTCTTGAAGAATTTGATGGAGAATCTGTGTGGGTCGTTATTAGCAATTCTGATAGTTTGGAACAAGAATTAGCCTTCCGGTTATCTGTTGTTACATAACTGACTATCCTAAAACTTAGTAGCTAAAAAACAGCAATGGTTTATAATTTCTCACCTTTCTTTGGGTTGACTGGGCTCAGCGAGGCTGTTCTTCTGTTTCCCTTGCTGTAATTGAGGTTACTCATACAGATACATTCAGATAGAACTTGATGGTGGCCGGAATTTCCAAATGTCTTCTCATGGCCTCTCATCCCTTAGTGCTCTATCTAGAGTTGCTTGATAACAAGGCAGCTGGGCTTCTAAGAGGGAATATTGCAAGAAGACAGGCCCCTGGGTTTAAGCATTTATATAATAAAACCTATGATTGTTTTATGCCTGCTCGTGTCCTGTTGATCAGAGCAAGTCACATAACCAAGGCCAAACTCAAAAGTGGGAGAGAACTATGCAAGCCTCTGAATACAAGGAGATGTGGTTCATCACAGACTATTGATGTAATGGACTGCCAGAGATAGTAAATAATTTCTGAGTAGTGTTGCAGTTCTAATTGATTAGCAGTAGTACTTTGGAGCACTGTATTCAGAAGAATTTGGAGAGTGACTTCTGGATCAGTAGGAAAGTATATTGTGACAAGTTGATGTTTGCAAGGGCTTAGGTGAGGATGTCAGTATAGAGGTGTATTTACCATCTTTAATTTAATATCTACAAATTTATATGATAAAATTATAAACCTCAAAATGAAAAGCAATTCAAGAGCTTGCATGTAGGCCCAAATATTTTTAAAACATGGGCACGCTTGAGTAAACTGAGTCTTAAGCGTTTGTTCATCCTGGGTTCACACAATTAATACATCTGGAGTATATGATGTCAATTATTGGTGTCTTGTGCTAGATTAATTTGCAAAGTATCGATATTTTACACCAGGACTGCTCTTTCCCATTGCTGAGTGAAAAAGCTGTAGCAGAGTTCATCGATGAGGAACAAGTACCCATATTAGGGATTACAGTGGTGTCCAAGGTCATATGTGTCAGTGGGTGGATGGCTAGATGGACAGATAATCTCACATATATATGTATTTGCATTGTGAATGTGTGGTTTTAAGTGCTTGACTGACTTGTGAACTTGACCTTTGGATTAACTTATATGATTTAACTGGTATTATTAGTGGCAATATTTAAGAGTAGGCACTATAACCTATGCTTTCCCACAGAGACTTATCGGAAAATGTTACTGTTGCTTTTGATACAGTAGTGTAGAATCCCCCTCACCCCATACTCGACCTCCCAGAGGAGGTTCCGTGTATTGGCAGTTTGGTGTTTGTCCTACTCCCCTTTCTTTGCATACCCATCCAGGCATACATTCATTTATTTATTTTTACCAAGATGAACTTGTCCTATGTGTATGATTCTTTGCCTTTTCCTTTTTATTTAATATCTTAGATCTCTTCATATTAGTAGTTAGAAGTCAACACCATTCTTTCAGTAGCTACAAAATATTCATTAATTATTTAGTACCCACCCCTAATTTTGTGGACATTAGTGTTTTTTCATTTTTTCTCCCTCAGTTTCTAAAACTGTTGATGTGAACATATTTATACGTAAACTTTATGGTCATGTGCAAATATTTTTATAAAATAGATGTGGAAATTGCTGAGTTAGGTTGTATATGTATTTTAGTTTTTGAAAAATGTGGTAAAACCCTGCTAAACACCATAAATAGTATCTGAAAATATTGAAATGTGTAATTATAAGATAAATGAGAAGCAGTATTTTTCATTAAGTTCATGGAATTACATGCAAAAAATAAGAAAGTGGTAGAAAGTGACACATTGTGCAAAGCTACATAATGAATCTGAAAGCCCCAGATGATAACAGTGCATCACTCCCTAAATTCCTTTTGCAGTTGGAGTTGGATCAACTATTGGAGCCCTTCAACAGTCAGGTTCATATTGGTTTATGGATTTACTCTTTGTGGTTAGGCCACCTTCCAAAAACTCTTCACTATTTTACCCTTGCATCATGCAGTATATAAGATTATTATCTCCTGTATCCTTGCCAGTAGTTAGAGTTACAAGACTTAAGTTCTGAGGAAATCTAATGGACAAAAGTGATATCTTGTTTGAATTTGCATGTTCTTAGTTTTGGCCACACTTGTCGTCTTTCCCTCTGTTTGTCTCCTGTTTGAGTCTCTTCTACAGATTGCTTCTTCCATATATTTTCTCTATTCTTCTCTTGCTATTTTTATTAATGATTTATGTCATTTATATTTATTTGTATTTTTGATGTCAGAGCCAGTTAGCTTAATAGAGCTCTCCAAAATAGTTTCGTTGTGCATCCTGGTAAGTAAAAAAAAAGCTTTGGTTGTATTCTCTCATTATATGTCTATTGATTTACAGATTATATACATGTATTGTCATCAGTCTATGTCTTACAACTTAGTAAAGCTTATTTTTTCCTTACTTTGTGTCTTAAAAATAAGTGTAAATAGGGATGCTAACATGTCAACAGCTCAATGGAGAGAGTCCAGTGTGGATTTACCTAGGAATTTAGGAGTTCTCCATGATACATGATGTAGGCCTATTATAGGCCTATTAAGTTGGCCAGGAGGAGATGCTTTTTGTCCTGTGACCACAGTGTGCATATCTGTAAGCCTCTGGCTGCTGAGTGTTCTGGTGAAGTGGAAAGTAGCCAAGGGTCAGACCTTGGCTCTGTTACCTCTATTAACCACACAGCTTGGAGAAAATTGCTTATTCCCACTAAGAACCAGTTTCTTGGAGAGGGTAATTCTTGTCTTGCCTTCTTTATAGGCTTATGATGTGAGTGCATATGTAAACAAACTTGGAAAAACTGTAAACCATGGTGTACATATGAAATACGTGGGTATTTGTTTTGCCAGGCCATAATGTTTTGTATATGCACACTTCCAGATCATTTATGCTGGAAAACAGTTGAAAATCCTGGCCTACTAATAATGGTTCAGAAATATTTTTTTTTTTTTAAAGAAATCTTTTTGGCTGCACTGCTTGGCATGGGGTATCTTAGCTCCCCGACCAGGGATCGAATTCCTGCCTACCGCATTGGAAACACAGTCTTAACCTCTGGACTGCCAGGGAAATCCCCAGAAATATCATTTTAAGTCTTCAACTTGTATAGATTCTAAGTTTCTTGAAAGGTAGAAACTGTCACACAGGCTAGTCAGTAAGTTTTGTTGTTAATGGTATATGTACATTTAATATATATATTTTTGGTTTTTAAAATGCTTTTTATTTAAGAAAGCCTGTGATTTAAGAATTAGAAATCAGCTTATTTGTGAAATACCCAGTGGCACTAAGGAAGACATTCTTGAAAGAGTAAAGTAGCTTTTTTCCAGGGCTGCAGATAAAAGGCAGGACCTAGCATGAATATATTCTCCAGGGTAGAGAAGAACTCAAGGCATTGTAACGTCAGGGCCTGTTAACGTAGGCAGGGTGAACTGAATTATGCGGGAGGTGGTATAGGATACAGTGTACCCAGGAGTGATGATGAAAAGGCAGTTTGAACATGGATAATGTTGTGTTTTTAAAATGTGTTTCATAATTTTTTTAATGACTGTATTATCTGTGGAATAAATTATTATCATCTGCAGAAGGTGGTAGATGAAGGGAGGAGAAACAAAAGAACTGAACCCCTGATCATTAATAAAAAGGAATAGGAAAAGTTGGGATTGCAGCTATAGAAGCTTAAATATAGAGGTTTGAAACATTTTACCAGTATTAACAGTCAGGCCCTGCAACAGTATTGGAAAACAGGCGCTCACAGGCCTGCGCTGCTGGCTGGCCAGGCCGGCCCGTGACCAGTAGGGGCCTGGGTAGGCTGGGGCTGGAGCTGTGGGCAGCGGGCCAGGCGAGGTCACATTCCTTCTGAATACTCTCCTCGCCTTCCCTCTCCTTTGATTCTCAGAACAGCCCCACAGGGTAGAAAGCTGGACAGGCCGAGTCCAGTTAGAGTCACTAAACCTTTTCTGCTTACCCAGATGAGTGGGAAGGGGAGGTGGCGTGCTTACTTATTATATCTACTTTCAAACTTATTTAAGACTCTCGGAGGAGGTAGAAGACTGTGCGAAAAAGAAATTCTTTGTGAACCTGGAAGAATAGCTGTGTTTCTCAGAAATAGTTCACGCTGAGGAAATTCTGTATCTCAGAAAAGAATGATAAAAGGACTTTTATTTATTTTTTTTTCTGATACAGAGAAATCACAGGTCAAATCCATTTTGAACATTTACCTAATAATCCAGATTTTTACAAAGTCATGTCAAGCTTTCCCCCCCTCACCCCGGCTTCCCGTTATTCTTATGCGAATGAGTTTCAGTCCAGCTGCTGTTCCTTTCCCAGTGGAGCTGCAGAGGAAACTGGATTGAAAACAGGCAGTATTATTGGTAGGAGAAATAAACTCCTTTGATGGGGTTCTACATCTTTTCTGTATGTAACAGTTCCTACCTAGTGTCGTATTAAAGCCTCCTTGCAGAAGACCCTGAGATGAAAATATTTTACAATTTTGGGCTTCAATTCCTCAAACATGTTGAAGGAGAAATGTAATAGATGATTCAAGTTGAATAGATATGATTAATCTTGCTGCATCGGTTACTGCTGTATAAGAAGCTATCTCCAAACTAAAAGGCTTGAAATAGTCACTATATATTGCTGAACACAGGGTTAGCTAGGCAGTTCCTCTAGTGTCTGTTGCATTTATTCTCTTTTTTTAAACTTCTTATTTTATATTGGAGTATAGTCAATTAACAATGTTATGATAGTTTCAGGTGGACAGCAAAGGGACTCAGCCATACATACACATGTATCCATTCTTCCCCCAAACTTCCCTCCCATCCACGCTGTCACATTTAGCAGAGTTCCTTGTGCCGTTCACTAGAATCTTGTTGGTTTTCCATTTTAAATGTCCTGTTGCGTTTACTCTTATCTGAGACCAGATGCGGGTTAAGCAGGAGGCTCTGCTGATCTTGGCTGGTCTGGGATGGTCTTTTCTGCGATGATAGAAATGACTGGGCCCTCTTCCACAGTCTCTCATCCCCAGTAGGCTTCCCCAAGCCTGCTCTTGAGTGGAAGGCAGGTGTGCAAGCAAGTGTGCCGAAGTGCTCCAGGTCTCTCAAGGTCTGGTCTCAGAATTAGGGCAGCTTCACTTCATGCACTGCTTTCCATTGGCCAAAGAAAGTATCACAGCCAGCTCCAGTTCAGTATGTGGAGTGAGAGATTCCATCTTTTGAGAGAACTTGGAAAACCACGTTGCAAAGGTTGTACATAAAGGGAGAGGTGGGGAATTAGAACCTTTTTGCAAGCTGTTGTGTAGCGCATGTGCCCCCAGATTTACTGAGTGCATTTGAGGTTTATGCTTCCTCTGCCTCATATAGGGGATTAGACTCGATCCTGTTCACACAGTTGATTGTGTACTTCTGTTAGGTAGAAAATTAACTGGACATGTATGTACAAGACTCTTTATCGAATCAATTAGTTGCTGATGCCTTTAGAGCAGGGTTCTTCTTTTTCCCCTTTCATTATGTGTTCAGTTGGTTTGATGGTCATATTGAGGCTAAGTCATTTTAAGGTTCAGAATGAGCCCTAGTGCTTCTATTGTGGGTGGTGGAGAAGATATTACAGGTTTCAGTGTATCTAAGAAAGCACTCAAGTAGATGAACTCCCCTGTCTTCAGTCAGTCAGTCAGTTTGACTGACTGACTCAGTTGTGTCCGACTCTTTGCGACCCCATGAATTGTAGCACGCCAGGCCTCCCTGTCCATCACCAACTCCCGGAGTTCACCCAAACCCATGTCCATTGAGTTGGTGATGCCATCCAGCCATCTCATCCTCTGTCGTACCTTTCTCCTCCTGCCTTAAATCCCTCCCACCATCAGGGTCTTTTCAAATGAGTCAGCTCTTCGCATCAGGTGGCCAAAGTACTGGAGTTTCAGCTTCAACAGCAGTCCTTTCAATGAACACCCAGGACTGATCTCCTTTAGGATTGACTGGTTGGATCTCCTTGCAGTCCAAGGGACTCCCAAGAGTCTTCTCCAACACCACAGTTCAAAAGCATCGATTCTTCAGCACTCAGCTTTCTTTATAGTCCAGCTCTCACATCCATACATGACTACTGAAAAAAACCATAGCCTTGACTAGATGGACCTTTGTTGGCAAAGTCTCTGCTTTTGAATATGCTGTCTAGGTTGGTCATAACTTTCCTTCCAAGGAGTAAGCGTCTTTTAATTTCATGGCTGCAGTCACCATCTGCAGTGATTTTGGAGCCCAGAAAAATAGTCAGCCACTGTCTCCACTGTTTCCTCATCTATTTGCCATGAAGTGATGGGACAGGATGCCATGATCTTCGTTTTCTGAATGTTGAGCTTTAAGCCAACTTTTTCACTCTCCTCTTTCACTTTCATCAAGAGGCTTGTTAGTTCTTCTTCACTTTCTGCCATAAGGGTGGTGTTATCTACATATCTGAGGTTATTGATATTTCTTCCAGCAATCTTGATTCCAGCTTGTGCTTCCTCCAGCTCAGCGTTTCTCATGATGTACTCTGCATATAAGTTAAATAAGCAGGGTGACAATATACAGCCCTGTCTTACTCACACCCAAAGCCCATTGACCAGGCACCTGCTGTCATGTGACCTACTGGTACTTGGAGCCTGGTACTTGGCTCAGGTTCTTGTTCATATACTTCTGTCATTTGTCTCCCCTCACTGAGATGTAAGCTTCCCAAGAACAGGGACCTCCTCCAACCTGCTCATTTCTGAACTCCCAGGGCTTAGAAGAGTGTGTTCCTCTCCTTAGTAGATGCTCACTAAATATTTGTTGATGTTTATAATAAAAGTTTTGTGATAAACAAGTCACTAATTCATGAAAACACAGCATGTTATGTCCTGTCTCAGGTACCTTGTAGACACTCATTGTGTGTTTATGGAACCTTTAGGGAGGGTCAGGGGATAAAGTGAATAGTTGGAGCCACAGAGGGTTTTTCCAGATGAATGCCACAGAAGGCAGATGAGAAGGAGAGTTTAAGGTGTGAAAACTGTTGAAATGTTGGACCCTTGGACTTCAGGCTGGGAAGGAAGGAAATGGAGCAAGAAAGAATCTGATGAACTTAGAACAGAGACTCTCCCAAGAACAGACACCCCACAGAGGAAGAGTAATTAGACATGCATGCTGGTAGTTGGGGGTTGCATTAATGTACTGTGATCGCTGATGTTGTTGATTTCAGATTATGTGCAGGTTATGGGCATGATGGGGTCCAGGGATTAAGTTCCATCAAGTGGTTGAAGGACCTTGAGGAGGAGGGAATAAACAGCTGTTGTTTGATAGGGGCGAACAGGACAGGTGGTGTCCTTAAGGGAAAGTCCTTAACAGCCAAAGTATTGGGGTAATGCTTTGAGAGGAGGTTTGCTAACAATGGGCACCACTTCCACAGGTGATTTAGTTTACAAGATAGAGGCAGAGTGGAGGCTAGGTCAGAGCCAGACCCAGCAAAGTGTGGTAAGGCGAAAGTTGCATCAAGAGATGGATTGGGGAAGGGAATGGAGATGGTATGAACTTGGGCATTGAGAGGCTCAATGGATTTAGCTTCAGTAGAATCTTCAAGAAAGTGACCCTGCCACTGACCAGACAAGAAGCCATGTCTCATTGGTCAAGGGTGGTGGTCAGCCCAGAATTTCTGGCCTCTGACTGTGTGAAGGAGATCTAGGTAGACGTCCGTGAACTCCTAGCAGTTTATATACTAAACAGATGTGTGCTAATTTGTTACTGCAGTATTTTCATTTTAAGTTCTTCAGAATATATTAAGTATCTTCTTAAAATTAAAAATGGCATTCTCCAAATTAAATTATTAAAAAATGTAAAGCAATAATATGTGCAAATATTAAAGGACAGTGACTTAATCAGTTTGTGGAGTACTATATATCAAGTCTAAAATCCAAGTATTAGGACTTTCAGATTAATATTTTAATCTATCTTTGGGTCATAAAGTTTTTTATGTAGGTGTTAACCACAGTAGATATTTTTACATGTAAATATTTAATCTCTTCTTTTTGCTGTCAGTCATTTTGAAAGTCCAAACTGTGTGGTGAACCAGAGCAAAATTTCATAATCTGTAAACCACAGAGTTGCCTAATAGGCAACAAAGTAGAAATGACAGCAGTCAGGATTTTTCAGATTCCCAGAACCACCTGGCAGTAATTTTAGGAAGAGCATTTGACTATAAGCTCATAAATAGAGACTCTGTAACATGACTAATTAATAGTAATTTCTTTCTTGCCTTCAACCCTTTGGTCAGACTTGTTCCATGGAAACAAGCAAAGCAGGTTAAAATAATCTATATCATTTAAACTGTCTGCTTGTGCAATACAAGTAAGTTTATTTTATGCAATTAGCAACAAATTGTCTAAATTCTGTGAGCCAAATACTTATTCAACTACTACTTGTATCTGATGCTAAGTACTTTAAAAAACTCTTTGAGTATGTTTTATTCATTATGAAAAATCTAATAAAGATTTAGATGAAAAATCTAACATATACCAAATAAGTATAAACTTTGTCCAACAAAAAGAAAAACATATTGGTCACTGCACAAGATTACTCAGCTTTAAAGAGAGAACATGTCTCAGACCTTTGAAGCCCTCTCTTGCCTCTCCTTGACTCCATTTCTCTGCTATTACCCCCTACCTTTACCCCCATAGGCAATCACCATCCTAATGTTTATAACATTCCATTGGTTTTCTTTAAATCTTCACCACATATGTTTGAGTCAGTATACAGTGCATGGTTTAATTTTCCTGGTTTCTTCTTTTAACTTGATAAAAGTGAATTCGTTCTGTCTGTGATTTATTTTGTTAAACATTGTTATTTGTAAGGTTCATACCAAATCAATGAGGCTCCTTTTTATGACTGTATTAGTTTAGTATATGTTTGTTTACACTATAATCTAAGCATTACCCATTGGTGGACATAAGTTTGCTATTTTATTTTATTATGGCTTTATGTGAGCATCATTGTATGTCTCCTCATGCTCATTTGTGAGATTATCTCAGACATAGAACTAGAAGTATGACTGAGGTGGTAAGGTGCATTTCAGCTTCATTGAATAAATCTAAATTGTTTTCCGAAGTAGTTGTGCTGTTACACTCCCTCCAGCAGGATGAGTGCTTGTTCCTTCATATCTTTATCAGCACTTGGTATTGTCCAACTTTTATATTTTTTGCCAGTCTGGTGGTTGTCAAATGTTTCCTGGTGGTGGCTTTCACTTGAATTTCCCAGGTTAATGAAGTTAAGCATCTCTTATTAGGCTTATTGTATATTTGTATTTTTTCTTCAGTGAAATGTCTGTTTATATTTTTGTTTCCTTTTTGTCATTTTTCTTCTGATTGTAGGAATTTTTTGTTTGCTTATTAAACAGTAATCTTTTGCAGGTCTGCTGTTTGGTTTTGTATCTTCACTTTTTTTTAAAGTTATGCTCCATTTATAGTTACTACAAAATATTTGCTGTATCACCTGTGTTGTGCAATATATCCTTGTAGCTTATTTTTATATGTAATTGTTTATACCTCTTAATCTACTTCACCTATCTTTCTTCTTTCCTCCCCCCAGTGGTAACCACTAGTTTTTTCTCTATATCTCTTCTGTTAAATTCACTAGTTTGTTTTATTTTTTGGATTCTACATATAAGTGATATCATATAGTATTTGTCTTTCTGTCTGACTTGAATCGCTTAGCATAATGTCCTCCAAGTCCATCCATGTTGTTGTGATTAACAAAATTTCTTTTTTTTTTTAAGGCTGAGTTGTATTCCACTGTGTCTGTGTATACCCCGCCTTACATCCTTTCATCTGTTGGTGGATACTAGGTTATCATATCCTGGCAGTCGTGAATGGTGAATAACGATGCTATGAACATTGGGTTGCAGGTATCTTTTCCAGTTAGTATTCTTGTTGCCTTCACTTTTTTAAAGGGATTTTTTGATGAACATGTACTTATTTGTCAGTCTTTCTATAAGTCATGAGAGGAATTTTTTATTGTTTCTGGTCCCGACTTTCTCTTCTACCCTTTGTTTCTATTTCTGGTTAGTACCTTCAGTACAATGATAAGTAGAAATAACTATAATTCTGACTTAAACTGCTTCTAATTTTACCATTAAGAATAATATTTAATGAAGATTTTTGGAGGGTGTCTTTTCTAGATTAAGAAAAATCTCTGTTATTCCTAGTTTGGTATAAGAACTTCTTTATGAGTATTAAATTCTATTAGATATTTTTTCTGCATTCATTGAGATTATTATTTTTTTTTAGTTTGCTGACTTAGCACATTACTGTGAATGGTGTTAATACATTTGTTAATGGTGAACCAACCTTGCAGTCTTGGAATAAACCCAACTTGGTCACTGTGTACTTTCATTTTTATACATTGGTCCATTGGGATCAATGGTATTTTGTTTAGGATTTTGCCATTTGACATAGTAGGTGAAATTTCCCTGTAAAGTCCTTGTCTGCGCTACCATTGGCATTGTGTTCTAGCCTCAAAAATGAGTTGGAGGGTATTGGACTTTGTGTGTTCTGGAAATGTTTACATGAGACTGGAATCTGATACTAAGAAAGGTATATTATTGTAATTTTCAACTGTTGTGATGACTTTTCATTTTCTCTGAAGTTCTGTCATTTAAAAAAAATTCTGAAATTATGTTATCAGATGCATTTATGTGTAAAATTCTTATGTTTAGTTAAGAGTAGACTATGTTATCATAATGAAGTCAACACTTTATCATTGGGAGTTGACCTCTACCTCCATTTTTACTAATGGTCTTGCCTATTTGTTTGATTTTAATGTATCATGTGTGTGTGCACACACGCTCACAGTTATGTCCAACTCTTTGTGACCCTGTGGACTATAACCCACCAGGCTCCTCTGTCTGTGGAATCTCCAGGCAAGAATACTGAAGTGGGTTGCCATTTCCTGCTCCAGGGGATCTTTCCCACCCAGGGATTGAACCTGCATCTCTTGGTCTCTTGCATTGGCAGGGTGATTCTTTACCATTGTGTTGTTTAGGAAGCCTGCTTAATATACCAGTTTAAGTTTAGTACTTGCCTAATATAACTTTTCTACTCTTTTACTTTCAAAAAACCTTTGCTTATTCATATGATTTGCATGTGTCTCTTTTAAATAGCATGTAGTGGATTTTTACCCAAGTGGGCGAAGTTTTATTAGCTTATATTTAACTTCAGTTCAGTTCAGTTCAGTTGCTCAGTTGTGTCTGACTCTTTGCGACTCCATGACCACAGCACGCTAGATCTCCCTGTCCATCACCAACTCCTGGAGTTTACCCAAACTCATGTCCATTGAGTTGGTGATGCCATCCAACCATCTCATCCTCTGTCGCCTCCTTCTCCTCCTGCCCTCAATATTTCTAGCATCAGGGTCTTTTCAAATAAGTCAGCTCTTTGCATCAGGTGGCCAAAGTATTGGAGTTTCAGCTGCAACATCAGTCCCTCCAATGAACATCCAGGACTGATCTCCTTTAGGATTGACTGGTTGGATCTCGTTGCAGCCCAAGGGACTCTCAAGAGTCTTCTCCAACTTACATTTATTTATTTGTTTATTGGCTACACCATGCAGCATGTGCAAATCCATGCCCCCTGCATTGGAAGGCAGAGTCTTAACCACTGTTACCATCAAGGAATTCCCTTATAGCTCTTGTGATTACTGATGTAGTTAAAATTATTTCCACCCTATTTTGTACTTTCCTCTTTTCTACTTTCTTGGTTCCTGGTGTTTTCTTTTGGAGGTCGGGGAAGGGTTCATTTTTAAGAGGGTAATATTTATTGTCTTTTATATTAGACCCCAAATACTTAGATAGTATAGTAGATAATAAATTTTCACATTAGTAGTTGACTTAAAAGAAACATAGATTGTATCTACCACAAGTTCAGTAAGAAATTGTTAGAAAACGAGCCAGATAAAATTCCTTCATAATTTTAGAAGAAGTCATTCTAAGGAAGAGCACTGATCTTTTTTTAGAGAGAAGAGTTAAATTTGCTGGTTGAACACTTATTTTTTTTTTGTTTGTACTCATTGATGGAGGCAGCATGTTTGGTGTGTTTTTCAGATTCCAATACTAAAGTCTTCTGTTGGTAGTCTGATATTTATCGTTACTTCCAGTGCTTTAAAATAAAATGTCATTTGTTTTATCAGGACAGCAGGCAACTTTGAATGCCTTTGTTCTAAGGTCTGTATCTTGTGGACACAATGAAATGAAGGGCTTTGTCCTGAGGGGTTCATATGGCCTAGTGTTATCTATTGATGTTAAACCAATGTCAGGTAAGAGTCAGGTAAATGTCAGTTAATGTCAAGTGAGAAACCCCTTTCTTGGTATGTCAGTATTGGGCTAATCCTATGAGTTTATATGCGCATGGCTGAAACTGAGAGAGGAAAATGAGGCAAAGGGGTGAGAAGCAGTAAGGAACAATCAGAAAAGAATACTACTTGAGGTATGCAAGGGGATGAAATTACCTATCTTTAAACAGATTCTTTTGAAGGTGTACGTAAGAACTCTTGGACTTACCTGAAAGTTCATTGTTACGTGTTGGGAAGACCTCACAAGCTCTATGTTAAAGAAAAAACAAAACTGACGTGTTTTTATATGATCAACTGTTTACCTGGCGAGAAGGAAGTCCAGACAGTTCTAAACTTGTTTTGATCATGAGATTAAATAAAAATGCTTTTATTAGATGGTTCTGAATAATGAAGCTGACTCCATCTAATAAGAGAGTCCCTGCCAGGAATGGAAGAAAAGCAAGGTTCTTTCCTATCAAGTCCTTAAATCTTGGTTTTTCTTAAGATCCCATTTGTTTACTGCTGCTAGTCTTCAGTCAGCCTGATTATTGCAGTTTGGGGACCTGTAGATTTTTTTTTTAATAGCTTTGAAACCCCCAGGATCAGGACTTTATATGTAAACTCTTAAAATCACGTGAAATATGTTTTCCTCCGCAAAAGAAGATAACAGTTTAAAGGTGTGACTCCAAGTCTTGGACATACAGTATTATTACTCTTGATCTAAATTTGTTACTGCTCTGTACTCAGGATTGCACAGGCTTCATTCACTTAGGTGACAGGATTCTATCAGAGATAGAATTACATTCTCCTAATCCTCCTAATAAATCAAACCGATGGGGAAAAATACTGAAGGTTTTGTTGGCTTCTATGGCACTGAGCATAGTAACACCTTCATGACCCAAATATCCTGATACGCCCTGAAACAACTACATGGCTCTCTGAAAATAACTTAGAAGATCTTTATCTTCAGACATTCCTGAAAAGTGCCCTTTGAATGAATGGTCCTTCTCTCTCTAAGAGTTGGTATTGGCAGACCCAGGTGGACAGTGAAGGTAATTTTTATAATTAGTACTTTTGTTTGCTTTCTGAAAGAATTTCCTGTATTAGAAAGTAGAATCTGCGTTTTGAAGTTTCTTATTTCAGTTCTTACCTCTCAAAGTTAGTATTGCAGGGACCTCCCTGGGCGCACATTCTCTTAATTGGCAGAGGGATCAGAAGGTGAGATAGGACCGTTTCCTCGCTTTGTTTTTGTTCCTTTAGGGAACAGAGCCAAGCCAGTCCTTCCAAATTCTGAGAAACAGAACAGGAAGTAATTGGAGATTTTTATACAGCACTGTCGAACTTTGGCTTTTTACTATAGAAAGCTGGTTGTGTGGAGTTTCTCTGGTCAAAAGCATGTGTTTTTGGTGAAACTGTATGTGACACTGAATTCTTATGTTTTGGTTTTGGTAAGAAAACACCTAAAAAATCCAGAATGCCATGTAGAGTAGATGCTTCCAGGATCTAAAATGAAAATAGTGCTTCGAGTTCCTTAATGTGATCAGCTTTTAAGACTTTCCTGTTTTTTTGTTTAGTTTTATTGATAGATAATTAACATATACTAAGACTTTCCTAAAACAGAGCTTCCAGCAGTAAGTTTTCCATTGTAGCCTTCTCACATACTTGTTTGGTCTGAACTCTGGTTAGGAATTACAGTTTTGTTCCCTTTTTTTTTATAGAACATGAAAATTCATTTATTCAAACATTTGAGCCCCTAGTTTCTGTTAAACATTGAGCAAAATAATATACTTAATTATTTATTATATAATAAATATATATTGATTTATATATTGTGATCCCAGGTCTAAACTGACCTCAAGCTACTGACTTGCTTCGTTATAAAGAATAATTAGCCAGACAGACTTGGCCCTTACCCTTACGTTAGTTACAGTCCAAACCCAAAACCCTTGACATGGAATTAAATTACAAATCAAAAGTTTTAAGAATTCAAATTATTTTTTAATTGCATGAGAAAAGGTGAAATTAACTGAATGTGTTACATAATCTGCCAGGCACTGAGATGCAAAGGTGAAATAGTCAAGGTCTACAAACTAGAAATTCTCAGAGTTTCAAAATAGATTTTGATAGTTATTATTTAGGAATGTATCAGTATTTATCTAGCACCCACTGTTCGATAGGTACGGTGTTAGGTGGTAGGGATAATGCATTGTATGTTAATAGTGGGAGGGCTTTTTTGTTTATTTGCTTTTTGTTTTTCTCAGATTTTGAGAAAACAATTATTTGCATTAGAGACAGCATTCATTTTTTACCTGTTATTTTAAGTTCTTGTCTACTTGTTTTGTGTAATATCTGCTCTTAATGGAACGCTTACTAGATCTGTGCTCAGCTGAATATTTATCTGCATTACTTCATTTATTGCATACATCTATGGACCTGTCCACCGGTAATTGAGCACTTCTGTACCATTTCATCTCCCTAAAAATGAGGAGTTCAAACCTGAGCGAACTGGCAGAGCTGGTGTTCAAAAGAGGGATGGGTCGACAATTGTGGGAGTGAACCCTACTGGAAAAAATTGTTGAGTTTCTTGATGCTTAAACTTCCACCTACAGTAAAGTAACTGATGATCATATTATTAAGATACACAAGATTAATAAAGAGGCAATAGAGGATTTGTGATGTCCAGCTATGGAATTTATTCATCGTTTTGTGTAACCGGGGTATCTATTGGGTTGTTCAAAAAAGTTCGTTTGGGTTTTTCCATATGATATTACAGAGAAATACAAACGAACTTTTTGGCTAACTCAATATTATGGTCAGCTTAAAAAAAAAAGCATACTTCCATTCATTTCAATAAATATGGCTATTGCTATACACCTAGGGTTTAAGTTTACAATAAAACTAAAAATAATAATCTATAAAGTTAGCTTGAAAATTAGTGTATATCCTTACAGCCAATTGTCTTGTGTAAAGGTAGTTATCTTATGCTTGATGGCATTAGAAATTGGTAGCTTGAAGAAGGTCTGCTTTTTAGTAAAGTTTTGAATTTCTTACAGATTCTAGGCTTCCAGTTACTTCACAGTTCTCCATTTAAGCTACTAACAGTGGTGTCTAAGGTACTACTCTGGTGTTATTCTAGTGTTGCTTGCCTGGTACTCACCTGCTCTAATGTCGCCTGGTCTCCATCTGAACATATCCCTGGCTCCCTGATTTCTCCTGGAGTAGAAACCTTGTATTGTCTTTGAAGGGTAGAGAACAGCATTATTTGCGGTTGTGATCCCAGGTATAAACTGGGATCAGTCAGGCTATACTGACTTGCTTTGTTATTACCCTAAATTATCTTTTGACAGCAAATCAGGTATGATTTTTAACTTGACCTTCTTTTTTTGTATTTTAAGTCACTTGCAAGTGATGAGATGTCTCTCTTGTCATTTCTGCTTTTAAATGGCATTAAATTAGAATTAGCTCCTGAATCATTCAATTGATGTTGTACAACTTAGACTATAGACCAGACAATAAATTACCAAATCAAACATTCCAGGTATTTTCTAGCGTGCCTTTAACTTTTGCTGGGCGCAAATGGGAATTCTCAGCCTCTGACTGTCATAAAAAGGGTTGTCTTACTGTTTAGTAATACGAATTAAAACACAGCTGGGAATGAAGCAGTTAGCCCAGTCTTACAGATATTAGCCTCCCTCTGTTTATTTCCTCCTGTTTGTATTCCTAGAAGCAAACAGCTGTGCATTCAGTTTTTTCCGTTTATTCCTTTACTTAAGATCTGGCTCTCAAAAGAAGCTAACTGGGCATTTAGACTTAGAAAAATTGCCTTATCTCTCTTAGGTGAAACAATGATTTATCCATAATGTTAAAAATTTTTTTGAAGTAAATTTACCCAGAATTTCAACATCACCCATTTTGGTAATCTGCTGTTTTTACTTGATGGTGGTTGTAACATTTTCTTACATGTCTATAGAGTCATTATCTGCCTGCCAATGCAGGAGACTTGGGTTCAATCACTCGGTTGAGGAGATCCCCTGGAGATGGAAATGGCAACCCGCTCCAGTATTCTTAACTGGAAAATTACATGGACAGAGGAGCATGGCAGGCTACAGTCCATGGGGTCACAAAAAGTCAGACACAAATGAGCATGCACTCACAGAGTCATTATAATGTTAACCTCTGCATAGAATTCCATTGTTCACCATTTCATTTAAAACCCTCTGCAGTTCACTTAGTTCTAAAACAGTATTACTTTCAGTAATGAATCACATCCATTTTAAACTTTACTGTTCATATGTCTTTTCTGGACATTGCACTGATTAAATATTAGTATTCTCTTAGAGCCATTAATGCTATGCAAATTAGCATAGGTTAAAATTTTTAGTTCAGAGAAAATTGGGTATGAATAAATGAAAACTTTTAATTTGAATAGTGGAAATTACTACGCAAAGTATTTGAAGTATTTCTTTGTCTGAAATCCATACAAAGCCTTGAGGAAAATGTCAGTGATCTTAGTGAGTTCATTTTTTATCTACTGAGCACTGTTCATGTGTATCAATTTTTGTGTAATTGGTAGTAGTAAACTTTATTATAGCAACTTGATGTGATTTCTTCAACTGATAACCTGTCTGGAGTGGAATTAAGGTGATTTTATGGTATGGCATATCCCTGGGTCAGGAAGCTCCCCTGGAGGAGGGTATGGCAACCCACTCCATTATTCTTGCCTCAAAAATCCCATGGACAGAGGAGCCTAGAGGGCTACTGTCCATATAGGCTCTTACAGAGTGGACACGACTGAAGTGGCTTAGCACACACACACACACACACACACACACACACACACACATCGCAGGGCATAGTTGGCTAGAGCTTCCCTAGTAGCTCAGTGGTATAGAACCCGCCTGCCAATGCAAAAGACGGGTGTTCAGTCACACACACACACACACACACACACCCCGCAGGGCATAGTTGGCTAGAGCTTCCCTAGTAGCTCAGTGGTATAGAACCCGCCTGCCAATGCAAAAGACGGGTGTTCAGTCCCTGGGTTGGGAAGATCTCCCAGAGGAGGAAGTGACAGCCCATTCCAGTATTCTTGCCTGGGAAATGCCATGGACAGAGGAGGCTGACAGGCTACAGTCCATGGGGTTGCAAAAGAGTCAGACAGGACTTAGTGACTAAACAGCAACACCATAGTTGGCTTCTGTGATTAGTGATAGATCACTACATATCTCTCATTTTAGTTAACATATTATGTATCTATCATCCATGGACTTATTTTCACTCTATTAAATCTTTTTTTAAAGTATATATTAACCAAACAACTTCATAATATAGTGTATTCTATATTTATTCTATGACATAGAGACATACCATAATCCAAGTGTTGTTCTTTTTTTTTCTTTTAGATAAAGTCCTTGCTATTGGACATGATAATCACTTCCTCCCCATTCCTATCATCATTATCATTGCTTACCTTATAGTATGATCTTTTTTTGCCTAAATCATAAATTATTCCTTTTCTTTTAAACCAAAGAATTTTTAACTTTAGTTATTATATGGCAGCCAGAATAGTATATTATGTGAAGTAAAATTTTGTTTCTAAGTATAAAAGAAATGCTCCTTCTGGAAAATAAAGAAAATTAATACTAAGAAATTATCTATATTCTGCTGCTGCTGCTGCTGCTAAGTCGCTTCAGTCGTGTCCCACTCTGTGCGACCCCATAGATGGCAGCCCACCAGTCTCCCCCGTCCCTGGGATTCTCTAGGCAAGAACACTGGAGTGGGTTGCCATTTCCTTCTCCAATGCATGAAAGTGAGAAGTGAAAGTGAAGTCGCTCAGTCGTGTCCGACTCTTAGCAACCCCATGGACTGCAGCCTACCAGGCTCCTCCGTCCATGGGATTTTCCAGGCAAGAGTACTGGAGTGTGGTGCCATTGCCTCTCCAACCTATACTCTACCATCCACATATACCAACTGTTGACATATATTCTTTTCAGTTTTTTTAATATACATTTATACGCATAAGAGGGTTGGGATCTTAGTATGCACATTCATAACTTGATAGCTTTAATATGTCTGGGGGACTAACCTGTCAGTCCAGTGGTTAAGACTCTGCACTTTCACTGCGGGGGTCATGGGTTCCATCCCTGATGAGGGAGCTAAGATCCTGCATGCCATGGGGCGTGGATAAAGAAAATACCGTGTGTGTGTATGTCTAAAATATTTTCTATTAAATACATTGACTTCCACATCTTTCCAGTAACTGCTGGAAAAGCAGTACATGCTGGTGATAAATTCAGGCAGTTTATGTAAAGGGATGTTAAGAGGGCTGAAAAAATTCTTAGGCTTTCAGTCCCTCTGTCTATAATTTCTTATTCTATAATGACTACACAGTATTTATTATATAGATGTATCATAATATATTCCATTAATTTCCTATTTTCAGTGGTTCGTTTTTCTTATCTTTTTTGTTAAAGCAATTTAATTCTATGATAAACATCTTTGAACATAAATTCCTTAGGAAGTTTTTTTTTTAGGCAAGTTTACTGTTGTAGAATTGCTGGATCAGTGAGTATGAATTTTAAACTTTTGATACTTTATAGTAAAGTATTTTAAAATTAAATTTAATGAGAGAGTACAAAGACATAATTTTATTATTGTCTTAAGAAATAATTTTTTGCTACTTGAATATTCTTGTGGTGGCTACATACTAAAATAAAATCAATAGTGTTAATAGTAATAGCTCATATTTATAAAAGAAAGCAGTAAGATTTTTGTTTTCATTTTATTTAAAAAAATATTTATAAATTTTTATTTATTTGGCTGTGCCAGGTCTTAGATGCGTCACTTAGGGTCACAGGCTTTAGCTGCAGCGTGTGGGATTTAATTCCCTGAGAAGGCATCGAATCCAGGCCCCCTACATAGGCAGTGTAGAGTCTAGCCACTGGGCCACCAGGAAGGCCCCGTTTTCCTTTTAAATCAATGGATTTGTTGTAGAAACACCTAAGTGTTTTATATTAGAAGTGTTCAGAGTATTCCCTGAAGAAAGAGAGTATTTATGGAATAGTTTTCTTTAGTTCTTCAATTCTACCTTCATTGTTTAAAAGAGAAAGGAAAACGGATTTCTCTTTCTGTCCCTCTCTCATAGCTTATTTTGAGTTAATCACTGGGAAAACACTTCAGTGAATGTCATAGAATTTCCATCTGAATTGGTCAAAATATGTTCGTCTTTCCAAAGACTGAAATGTTAACCTCACTTGTAAGAAAATCCTTAATGTGCTAAGAGCAGACAGGTTTAATAGTCAGCTATATTATTAAAACACATAGTCCCAGTCTATGATTCCAGTATGCCCCAGAGGTTACTGTTTTAAAACTCGCAGACTTAACAGATAGGATCTTGCACAAAGTAAAAGTCAACCTTTTGTATATTTCAAAATGGAACCTTTACTTTTCTAAAGTGTATGTTGGCCACTCTTGCTTCTCTAGGATTAGCAGGTATTGAGATACTGATATGTTGAGAATATGCCAGTGAAACAATTTCTAGGAGCAAAAACTTTCTGGCATTACAAGAAGAGGATTTACTATAACATATGTGCCTTTGGAAATTAACCAAGATTGAGTTCTGTGTGTGCCAGCTTCAAAACAGAACTGAGAATGTACTTTGCTTCGGGGCATAGGGAAGAAATGCAATCTTGATTATCCAAAGTAGATAACCCCTTAAAAACAGAATAAGTAGATTTTTCTGGGGTCAAAAAGTAGTTTTACTTTGTTCCTGTGGTATGAATTTGTACACATTTATTTAAGTAAATGGCCAAAAAAAAAGTAGTCATCTGATGTAAATCAGAGATCTTTTAACCTCTGAAAAGCAATTATACCGTGATGCAATCATCTTTGGGAAAACGCAGGAAGTTCACAATTAGCTTTATTGCTTTAGCAATTGCTTTGTGTTTATGTTGAAACACAAGTTTGTTTTAATATAAAATGGAATTATTATACATTTACCTTAGTTAGATGTTTTTCCTTATTACAGAACTTACGCTTAAGTAATTAGAATGAGAGGACACGTTTCTACTCCAGCTTTCAGTTTACTCCCACTGGAAAGTTTTTAACATTAAATTGCTTTATTTAACAAATATTTACTGAGCTCCTACTATGTGCTAGATAAACACGCTCTGTTTTTTTTTCCCCTGCCATCATATTGGTAGATGATTTTAAATTAATGACCACTAATTTATGCATTATTCTTTCATAAGAAATAAGTTTCCATTTAATTTCAACTCTTCCATATAAGAGTGTTATATTAAACCTTATTTTGGGAAAATATTTTCTATTGAGGCAAGTAGGCAAAGAAAATGGGCAGTATATGGATACGATTAAGTTTTCTTGAAAATGAAATTGCTGGATATAGTTCATCCTTTCTAGTCATTTCCATGAAGGCAGTATTTTTTTTCTGGTAGTGTTTTAAGATTTAAAGGAACCAAAACTATAAGACAGCCTCTGTCTATGCCCTTTCTAGTTCGACCGTTCAGTTTTAGGATATATTCCTTATCAGATTGTTCTGTGAATTTAAAGAACAGAACACTTGAACATTTCATCTAGTAAGAATGTGGGCCTTATGAATAAATTTAGATAGAAATTTCATTCCAAGTATTATATCAGCAAGGTAGTGATGAAGTAATAACTTGAAATTATAGGGAGAAAAACTAGACGTTGTAATTAGACCAGTTCTACTCTAGTAAGTACCAAAGGGTCAGCACTCACAATTACTTTGGGAAGTGCGGTTGGCTTTCTTCTTATCTTCTTTGAGTGTTTACAGTCTTGGTATGTCATCACATCCCAGTATTTTCAAGTAGCAGGAAGGTGGTGTTACATCACCTTGAGTTTAAAATATTCTTATTTGAATGTTTAATTGCTACAGTAACAAAGTGTTTTCCTAAGGCAGAAGCAAAGAAATTCTAGTTTTATTTTTCTGTATGTCTTGTAACTGCACAATTTTTGCTATGCCTTTTAAAAGAAGTACATTGTATCATGTAAATAGTATTCCTCATGTTGATTTTCCGGTTACTTGAGAATGTGTTGTGTGTATGAAAAAGAAAGCATTCTATTGAAAAATGTTTTCATAGAAAAGTAGCACAGAAGAATAACCAGTTTGTATGTTTTAAAATTTATGTGAAAGCTTTGAATTCATACAGTAAATTAAGCTTGACTTAGCTGTGACTCTGCTTTTAACAACTGAAAATGTAATCAAATAAAATTTGTACAAAATAATCCTTATAAAAATGTTTAGTGTGTGTTAGTCAGTCGTTTCTGACTCCTTGTGACCCCATGGACTACAGACCATCGGTCTCCTCTCTCCATAGACTTCTCCAGACAAGAATACTGGAGTGTGTTGCCATTTCCTTCTCCAGGGGATCTTCCTGATCCAGGGAATGAACCCAGGTCTCCCGCATCACAGGCAGATTCTTTACTGTCTGAGCCACCAGGGAAGCCCTATTAAAATGTTTCAGTTCAGTTCAGTTCAGTTGCTCAGTTGTGTCCGACTCTCTGCGACCCCATGAATCGTAGCACGCCAGGCCTCCCTGTCCATCACCAACTCCCAGAGTTCACTCAAACTCACGTCCATCGAGTTGGTGATGCCATCCAGCCATCTCTTCCTCTGTCGTCCCCTTCTCCTGCCCCCAATCCCTCCCAGCATCAGAGTCTTTTCCAATGAGTCAACTCTTCACATGAGGTGGCCAAAGTACTGGAGTTTCAGCTTTAGCATCATTCCTTCCAAAGAACACCCAGGACTGATCTCCTTTAGGATGGACTGGTTGGATCCCCTTGCAGTCCAAGGGACTCTCAAGAGTCTTCTCCAACACCACAGTTCAAAAGCATCATTTCTTCGGTGCTCAGCTTTCTTCACAGTCCAACTCTCACATCCGGACATGACCACTGGAAAAACCATAGCCTTGACTAGATGCACCTTTGCTGGAAAAGTAATATCTCTGCTTTTGAATATGCTATCTAGGTTGGTCATAACTTTCCTTCCAAGGAGTAAGAGTCTTTTAATTTCATGGCTGCAGTCACCCATCATAATGTTTTCATCATTTCTTAAACTCTTGCTTTCTTTTTCGCTGTCATTACTTTTGTTTGGTGCATAATTAATAAAAGCAGTTCCTTGTTGTGACCATGTTCAGACTTTAAATGATATGTTTAGAACTTGCAGTGCATTGTCCCATAGAAACAATATTGTGTGGGTAAATCAGCCAACTCACAGTGTATAATACTGATAGTACTGGGAAACTTAATTCATTTGCAGTATTTTTTGTTTTGTTTTTTTGGACAGATAGATCCCTCCACCATTAACATGGTAAGGATTCTCCTTTCCCTTCCCCCTCTCTTCCAAATCAAGCATGTTGGAGACCTCTTTCTCTAGCTTTAAGCTTCTGCAGATGGCTCCTGGGCTTGCTCTAGGATCTCCCTTGGAGTTTTGTTCATGAAAGCTGGGGAGAAGAACCACATGAATACGAACCAACCTGAGCTTTCCGTTTGGACACTTCTTAGTCTGAACCGAGTGCTTGACTGACCCCTTTGCTACCAAGAACTGACAAGCAGGTCCTCTTTCTTCACTGTTCTCAGTTCAAGCGGTTCTTCTTTTCTTCTTGCCTACTTCCAAGAGGGATGACACAGCCTTACTCTTTCTTCTTCCTTTAGAGCAGTTTCATCACCCATGTGGTGGTTTCTCCAGATGCAGATGGGTGTGTATGTGTTTCCTTTATTCATCTCTTTCTTTCCTTCTGACACCAGGAAGGTGAAAAATAAAAGCTGTCTTTCTGCAGCCCACCTCCCTTCCCCAGCCTGTTCCCGCCACTACTCACTTCTCTGTACTGCTTCCTCATTGTTTTTGGGTATTAGAAAACTGATCTGTCCAGTTGAGAGTGGCACACTGACTACCCTCGGCATTTTATTTCTGATCTTGGCGTTAGGGTTTAAGGAGCAAAGAGTCACGAAAGACACTTTGGAGTTCAGGAGAGGGAGATGGGTTTAGAGGCTGTGGATATAAATAATAATCTATTTGAGGGGAGAGGAGAAAATGGAGGCAGAATTGGCTGTAGGTTTTGCTCTTTGTCCTCTTCCCAAAGTCCTTGCATTTGAAGCCAGGCAGGATGGAGAAGGGTATTAGATGGGCAGACTGGGGATGAGGAGGTAAAGGGAGGGGCATCTCTTGGAGTCGAGCACTGAGAGAGGGAAAGTCTGCAGGGTCTTAACTGTCCTTTGAAGCAGAAGTTCTTAACCTTTTTAAAATCTGTGTTATACATACATAGACAAATTTATGATTGCAAAGCCGTCCAATCCTATTGAGATATAGATAAGACAATTTTCAAGCAAATTTGTGACACAGTAATATCTATGTCACATTAAATAAAATCCAGAAGTGAGTCTGGTCACTATGGTAATTTTGAAGTGGTGATGAGTGTAAATGATATTTTAGGATCTCTGCAGTAGCTGTAACATGATATAAAATATGTGAATTCTATTGTTGATAAAAATCAGAGCTGTTGCTAATACCAGAGTGGCTTCTTGTCTGTGTTCATAATTAAAGGAAATGCTGAATTTCAGTTAGAATGAGCATGAAGAATAATTTATTTCTCATTTAACATAATGGATTTTCTGAATTCTACTCCCAGATGTCTATATATCCTCAATTCCTTGGGGTAATATTTGTATGTAGGGAAAAAAACAAATTAGAGTCTGTCTTCGTCGAAACTGTAGCCCCTCCCCAGTGAAACAAATTATACCTCTAAATACAAAACACAGGGAGAGAGCCATGTGTATTAAATTATTAAGAAATTTATAGGCTTGCATCAGAAGCTGTTTTGCATATTGGCAAACATCTACTGGGTGCCTGCCAAGTCAGATTACCAGTCTAGGTACCTTCAGACACGTATCTGCTTTTGTGTATTTTCCCTTATTTCTGAGTAGCTTTTACCTTGTGCCTTTTAAAATGGACATTTGAAAATATTGACAAAGCACAAGGTAAGTTAGCTTTATAAAAAGAAAAGCCAAGGGGAGCCTCTGTTTTAAACAGGAAGAGGTTGTCTTTCTTTTTAATGAACTTCAGCATTACAGAACAAAGATAACAAAATGAACGTTAAATTGACCTAGGACAAGTCATTTTCTTTCCCTGCCTCTCAGTTTCCTCATATATAAATTGATAGCAGTTAACTATTCTCTATCAGAGTCACTTGTCATAACTAGTGAATGGGATAGTGAAAGTAAATGCTTTTTTCTTAAAAACTTTTTGATGTAGACCATTTCATTAAATTTGTTACAATATTTTTGCTTCTGTTTTATGGGGGATTTTTTGGCCCTGAGGCATGTGATGTATTAGGTCCCTCACCAGGAATCGAACTCCCATCCCCTGCATTGGAAGGCAAAGTCCTAACCACTAGACTGCCAAGGAAGTGCCATGTAAATACTTTTTAAGTGGCAAAGAACCTTACAAATATAAGATGGTATCATTGTTAGTCGTAGTGTTGGTAGTGGAAAGTAATTTAGAAAATTCACAGGATATGAAGTGTGGTCAAGACAACAAAAATTTAAGACAGAATTTACAGTGGAACGTAATTCCAGGCTGGTTTCATGTTCTTATTTTATGCAGGTGGAAAAAAAAACAACCCAAGTTATATTCATCTATTGCCTATCAAGTGGCAGAAACAATGTGGGGTCTTTTCATATATTATCTCCTTAAATACTCAGGATAATTTGGTAAAGGTAGTTATTATAATCCAACCCCCTTTAAAGCAGATGGGGAAGGAAGGCATAAAAAACTAGCTTGGCTAATGTCATAGCTACTTAACTAGGAACCAGAGTTTGAAGCTACTTGTATTTGTCTTTCTGTCATACTAACCAGAGAGGAGGGGTGTGTGTGTGTGTGTGTGTGTGTGTGTGTGTCTCAGTCGTGTCTGACTCTTTGTGACCCCATGGACTGTAGCCCACCAGGCTCCTCTGTCCATGGGGATTCATTCCAGGCAAGAATCCTGGGGTGTGTTGCCATGCCCTCCTCTGGGGGATCTTCCCAACCCAGGGGTTGAACCCAGGTCTCTAGCATTGCAGGCAGATTCTTTACCATCTGAGCCACCAGGGAAGTGCAGAGAGGAGGTGTTATGCCCCCAAATTTAGGTCTGCTGTCTGTTGCTGGTCAGTTCCAGTGTCCTCTGGGAAGCTGTGGCTGACTGCTTGTTCATGTTTTCCATTCTGAGTTTTTCAGTGTGGGGAACTCACCCATCTCTTCTTATCTGCTATTTGGGAAAAATAAGCTACTATTTGGGTCTATCACAAGTTTCTAATTTCCAAGTCTCACCTGGGTCGTCGGTAATACTCAGTGACCCTCTAAATGGTCTCTCATCACCTCTACAGAGGTTATCTAACAACCCCCATCCCTTCTCTCTTGAGAAAAGTAGGGCTGCCTGATAAGAACTTGTTTTTCTTTCACAACCAAACCCAGATAGAGTGTTTTTTTTTTTTAAACGAGTTTTACTTATTTAATTTTTGGCTGCACCCTGCAGCGTGTTGGATCTTAGTTGCCTGACCAGGAATTGAACCCACATCCCCTGCACTGGAAAGCAGAGTCTTAACCAGTGGACAGCCAGGAAAGTCCCCAAGATATAGTTTTATCTCATCTTTGCTGTGTTGTGTTTAGTCACTGTCATGTCTGACTCTTTGCGACCCCTTGGACTGTAACCCGCCAGGCTTCTCTGTCCATGGAATTCTCCAAGCAAGAATACTGGAGTGGGTTGTCATTTCAGGGATCTCCTGCACTGGCAGGTGAGCCTGTATTCAACATAAACAAACCCCCCTCTCCCCACTTCAACACACCCCCATTGTTTCCCCAACTTTTCTCCTCAAAAAACAACCAATTAAACAACCTCCTACCAGGGGAAAAAAAACAAAAGCAACCTTGTTCTGTCTTCCATGAAGGCCCCGGGTTGGAGGACATGCTCATATTATGTAAAATTCCTCAAAGGTGATGGTTTTGGAGTTGCTGAAAATTTTTCATTTGATAGGGTGAGAATGATGTTCCCATAGATGGATAGGTTACAGGTCTTCTAAGAAATATGTGAAGTTTGGTTTTATTCAGTACTCTGTAAGTGACTTTATAAGGAATATGAACTGTATCACACCATTCGGTCAAGCGTACATGTTGGAGTCCAGTCCATTCCTGATGCTCAGCACATGTTTGTTGTTTTATTGAGGAACCTAGGATGTGAGTACCTCACTTCTCTGTTGTTTAACCCTAGTTTCTTTTCAATCAAATAGTAAGCCTTGGATCAGAAGAATCTTATTCTTGGAGAGGAACATTTTATATTAGCATCTTAGACATCATTTTTACAGATTTGGGGAGAGCGTTTAGTTCGCCCACGTCCCTGCTGAGTTTTACACTTACATTGACAGTGATGGAATCTCTGACATTCAGAGATAAAGCCTGAAGTAGAGAGTAGAGAAAAGAGTTCAAACTAGAAACCTGTAATACCTGTTCAGCTTGTGCAGTAACCAAGACTGGGCAGATGCTCTGCAGAAACCACTTTGGGGAACTTGCTACACAGTGATTTATGATGTCTTCTATTCTCTTGAATTTCTGTATGGTTCTGTCAAACTATTCAAACACACGGACCACTTTAGCGGGTGTAGCTCCATCATAGTGATACCGTAAGCAGTTTTAAAGAGGGTTGTCAAAAGGGAAAGTGATTAGTATCATTCCAGGTATCATTATTTACCTGTGCTTTCAATTTGTAAAATACACAGAAGCGTGCAACATTTCACTTCGAGAGCAGAGATTTATTGAAAGCTCACTCTGGGGGCACTGTGACTGGATCCTTTGAGAAAACAGTGGAGGGTAAAAGATCACATTCTAAGGTGATGTGCGTGTGTAGACGAGAAACTGTGCAGGAAACTGGATTTGACTAAAAACTCTTTACTTCATCCTGAACAAGTAGTGAACAGGGCGTTTCATTGTAAATCGAAGGTGGCTGCCCCATTGTTCACAGAAATACCAGGGGTTGCCACGTGCCGGACACGGTGGGCTCGCTGGCTTCTATTGCCTCTCACACCCCTTCCTGACTTCCTTTAAAAAAGGAAAAGAATATTGGTATTTGCATTCAATGTCCCATTATACTTATTTTTGCTTTTTGCTTTGATGCGTGGCTCATCTGAACTTAAAAATATGATTCAGGGGCTCAGTAGTAGAGAATCCACCTGCCCATGCAGGAGACATGGGTTTGATCCCTGAGCCGGGAGGATTCCCCGAGCCACAGATCAGCTAAGCCTGTGGCCACAACTGTTGAGCTTGTGCTCTGGAGCCCAGAAACTGCAACTCCTGAGCCCACACACCGTGACTTCTGAAGCCCATGCTCCACAACCGATGAAGCCCACACACTGTAGGGCCTGTCCTCTGCAACGAGAGGCCACTGCAATGAAAAGCCCTTGAACTGTGACGAGAGCATGGCCCCTGCTCGCCACAACTAGAAAAAAGTCCTCGAAGCAATGAAGACCCACCACAGCCAAAAGTAAATAAATAAAATACGATGCAAAAATTAGGCATTTTAGGGATTTCTTCAGAGAAGGCAATGGCACCCCAATCCAGTACTCTTGCCTGGAAAATCCCGTGGACGCATGAGCCTGGTAGGCTGCAGTCCATGGGGTTGCGAACAGTCCATCCATGGAATTTTCCAGGCAAGAGTACTGGAGTGTGTCGCTGTTCCCTTCTCCAAGGGATCTTCCCAACACAGGGATTGAATCTGGGTCTCCAGCAGTGCAAGCAGACGATTTTACTCTCTGAGCCACCAGAGAAGCTCAGTCTTAATATGCCAGATTAAGAGACCTTAATCTGCTGATGAATGTCTGTAGTTTTCCCAGTGGCCACATATGGTTGTGAGAGCTCGACTGTAAATAGGGCAGAATGCCAAAGAATTGATGCCTTTGAACTGTGGTGGTGGAGAAGACTCCTGAAAGTCCCTTGGACAGGATGGAGATCAGACCAGTCAATCTTAAGGGAGAGCAACGCTAAATATTCACTGAAAGGACTGATGCTGAAGCTCCAGTATTTTGGTCATATGATGCGAATAGATGAGTCATTGGAAAAGTCCCTGATGTTGGGAAAGACTGAGTAAGGAAGGAGAAGAGGGCGACTGAGGATGAGATGGCTGGATGGCATCACTGATGCAATGAACATGAACTTGGGCAAACCCTGGGAGATGGTGAGGGACAGGGAGGCCTGATGTGCTGCAGTCCATGGGGTTGCAAAGAGTTGGACATGACTGGGCGACTGAACAACAACGGGGAGCTGATCCTGCATGCTGCAACTGAGAGTCAGCATGTGAGTGCTCAGTCGTGTCTGTGCAGTCCCGTGAACTGTAACCGCCAGGCCTCTCTGTCTGTGGGCTTTTCCAGGCGGGAATACTGGAATAGGTAGCCATTTCCTCCTCCAGGGGATCTTCCCAACCTAGGGATTGAACCTATGGCTCCTGCATTGTTAGGAGGATTCTTTACCACTTGAGCTACCTGGGAAGCCCCATGAGTGGGGTTAATAACATCTAATTTATAGAATTGTTGTAAGGGTCAGGTGACATAAAGTATGTGTAATACAACGTAAGTACTCAATAAGTGATGACTATTTTTTGTGGCCATTTTTCTATGTAAGTTGAATAAAAGTAAAAGATGGATACTTTTCTTTTAATAGAATTTGTTGTATGAGCAGAAGGTATTTATTGCATGAGTAGACGGTATGAGCAATTAGGTCTCAAAATAGATACTTAGGCTCTTTCATGTGTTTTATGAGATGGAAGCCTACTTAACCTAATTAAACTAAAGAAAGCAAAGAATGTAAAGAGTGCATGTTTAACAGATAATTCCAAAAGGATATGATGTTCTAGGTCTTTTATAAATATTAATTTACTTAATCCTTACAATCAGAAAGTAGATACTATTACTGGATTGGTCAGAAAGTTCATCCAGAATTTTCCATAGCCTTTTACAGAAAAACCTGAATGAACTCTTTGGCCAGCTCAATATTTTAGACATTTTATAGAAGGAAACTGAGACAGAAAGAAATGACTGCCCAGAGTCACACAGTCACACTGCCCAGAGTGGTATTTGGCTCTGAAGTCCTTGTTTTTACCCCAACCCTAGGCATCCTTTCCTAATGTGCTTTTTTTTTTTTTCCTATAAATTGTTATGTGGGCTTAAAAAAAAATAGTAACAGTTCTTTCTAATGCTGAAACATGAAAGAACAGGGTTGAAGAAAATTTAATCTCAGTGTAATACCTGATTTAATTGTATCTATCTTATTCCAGGTGGTATTGACCTTACTGAAGCACTTTGCAGTGTACAAATGCCTCATGGTACTACATGTCTTGTACCTAAACCTTTTATCCTTAAATAGCTGGAGATAACAGTGTTACCTCCTTATCTGTGCTCTTCCCTCTCCTTTTCATCTGAGTGTCTGGCTGTCTTTTCTTGGGTGAGATCTTTGTGTCTGTACTAACTATCGCATGTTGTTGATTATCACCCCTAAATGGTCCGCCACACCCCATATGTGCCCTCTTGTACTTCAGCTGACTGGTGACTGCGAGCCAGAAGCCTGCCTCCCTGGCACCCACTCCAAGACTGTCAGCTGTGCAGGAGAAGTTCCAGATCACATGGTTTACTAGTTAAGTGTCAAGTGTCCAGGTTGGTAGCTATTATATTGGGTGTCCCTGGTGGCTTTTATATTAATACCCTGACAATGGAAACAGTGACAGACTTTATTTTCTTGGGCTCCAGAATCACTGCAGATGGTGATTGCAGCCATGAAATTAAAAGACGCTTACTCTTTGGAAGAAAAGCTATGACAACCTAGATAGCATATTAAAAAGCAGAGACATTACTTTGCCAACAAAGGTCCGTCTAGTCAAGGCTATGGTTTTTCCAGTAGTCATGTATGGATGTCAAGGGTTGGACTATAAAGAAAGCTGAATGCTGAAGAATTAATGCTTCTGAACTGTGGTGTTGGAGAAGACTCTTGAGAGGCTCTTGGACTGCAAGGAGATCCGCCCAGTCCATCCTAAAGGAAATCAGTCCTGAATATTCATTGGAAGGCCTGATGCTAAAGCTGAAGCTCCAGTACTTTAGTCACCTGATGTGAAGAACTGACTCCTTGGAAAAGACTCTGATGCTGGGAAAGATTGGGGGCAGGAGGAGAAGGGGACGACAGAGGATGAGATGGTTGGATGGCATAACCGACTTCATGGACATGAGTTTGAGCAAGCTCTGGGAGTTGTTGATGGACAGGGAAGCCTGGTGTGCTTCAGTCCATGGGGTCTCAAAGAGTCAGACACGACTGAGTGACTGAACTGATGATAAACTGATTGTTTAAAAAAAGATGCTATGTATTTCACCTTTTCTCCTTTTTGAAAGTAGTAGTGATCATGGCAACGTAAACTGAGTTTTTCCTAAATATGTAGACCACTGGACCTGTGATTTGTCACCCTTTGAGACCCTTGTCTGTTAACGTGTGGGCCACCTTATATTGGATTGGCCAAAAAGCATCCTATGAAAAATCTGAATGAACTTTTTGGCCAACTCAATATTTTCTTTAAATCGAGTTAAGAAATTTATGAAATAAACCAGCCTTTAAACTTCTGTGCATTCTCTTTACCAAAAAAAAAAAAATAATAATAATTCAAAAGTGAAGGAAGTTGTTAGCATATATTCATCCAGCCAGATGATCCTTGCTGTCTGTTTTCATAAACAGGATGATAACTCTTCACACACCCTAGCCCCACCTGTCCCACCTCACTGCTTGCCCAATGGTTGTATCTGTTTAGGGTGGTTTCCCTTTTTGCAATCCAGGTTTTCTACACAGATCAGTGAGGAAAGCAGTCTCTCCAGGGCAGCCTTGTAGCTGTGATCTCTTCTGGGAACTGACAAGGAGCTAGCTGGAAGAGGTGAACTGAATGTAACTTCCTTACAGAGAAGATGGATAAAAGCAGCAGCAGATACAGCCATTTATTTGACTTCTTGTTATTTAGTCTCTAAGTGGCATCTGACTCTTGCAACTGTATGGGCTGTAGCCCTCAAGGCTCCTCTGTCCGTGGGATTCTCCAGGCAAGAGTACTGAAGTGGGTTACCATGTCCTCCTCCAGGGTATCTTCTCGACCCAGGGATCGAACCCATGTCTCCTGCATTGGCAGGCGTATTCTTTACCACTGAGCCACTGGCTGCTGCTGCTGCTGGTAGTTGCTTCAGTCGTGTCCGACTCTGCAACCCCATAGACGGTAGCCACTGGGGAAGCCCCTTATTTGACTTAGGAAATGGTAGAAAGAAGTCTTGATTCTGGTGTTAGCGTCATGCTTACGTGAGACTCCACAAGTCTTCAAGACCTCCTTTTTTGTTTTGTTTTTTTCCTCTTTGGGAACATGGCTGTGGGCAGATTCGATCTTGATGCAGAGATAGTGATAATGTTTTTGTAATTCTTAGCTATGCTGGCAAGTTTCAGGTTTTGAAATCCTGTCTTTTCCCTATACGTTTGACCCGAGGTACTGTTGTTCCACAGCCTTTCATTTCTTCCTTTCACCTGATCGACTGAAAGATGTTTATTCAGCTTCTGCCCAGTCTCAGGTGGTGTGTTCTTCTCTGGGTTATTGTGGTGAGCACAGATGTCCTCATGGAGCCTTCATTTTAGGCACTAAACCAGCTGTCACACAAATCAGTATCACATTTGCAAGTGTGATAAGCTTGGTGAAGGAGGGGCTCAAGTGTCATAAGACCTAGCGTGCAGGGACTTGACAGAGATCCACAGGATAACCAGGACTTACCCCAGGCAACGACAGGAAGGCTAGTCATTTGCAGGCATCAGGAAATGTTTGCCAAAAGGCTTTCTGGAGGGAGGAAGCGTGGGTTTATGTAGACCAAGGCAAGCTGACGGGAAAAGTAGGCATGAGATTATTACCAAACAGGACCACGAACACCATGCTGAGGACTTTTATGTTTGTCCTTAGAGGTGGCTCAGACGGTAAAAGCATCTGCCTACAATTCAGGAGACCGGGTTCGATCCCTGGGTTGGGAAGATCCCCTGGAGAAGGAAATGGCAACCCACTCCAGTATTCTTACCTGGAAAATCCCATGGACAGAGGAGCCTGGCAGGCTACAGTCCATGGGGTCGCAGAGTTGCACACGACTGAGCGACTTCGCTTTGACTTTTAGAGCCTAAGGGGCCAGCATCACATTTCTGTTTGGAAAACCCCATCCTATGAGATGAGATCAAAGAGGCCAGAGTAGATGTAGAAAAATGAATTAGGAGGCTATTGCAAATGACATTCTGACAGATTTTCAGATACAAAATAGTGCCTATGTTAATATCTTTGTGCTTTGTGTTTGGAACTTCCCTGGTGGAGGCTTGTCTTTCCACCTGCCTTGCGAAGGACCTTGAGTCTACTTGGAAGTTGGGAGAGGGGAGGGTTAGTTGAGACCCCCTAACTGTCTGACCATGTGACCGCAGATGACCAGCTGTCAGTCTTAGAGAATGAGCTTGGCTGCATTGAGGGCCAAGTGCTGTTCCCCTCTGATGACATCAGTCGCTTCGTATTTATTTTTCTGTTCGATACGTGACTGCTGCTGCTGGTAGGTAGTGGTGGTACAAGCAGCAGCAGCAGCGGTGACGGCTCCACGTGCACAATTATGTCAGACACCGTGCTGATTGCTCTGCGTGTATACATCCATTTATTTCTCATACATTCTCATGTGGCGTTAGACCTTTTATTTTCTCTAGGTATAGATGAGAAAGCCAGAGAGATTTATGAAGTTGCAGAGCAAGGTTTGAACTCAGGCAGTTTACTTCTGGAACCCAAGCTCTTAACCTTTCCTTTAAGTGGCGAAAGGTCAGAAGTGGCCAGTCAGTGAGGTTAGAGCCCCAGGTCGTGCTGCACGGCATGTCTGGACCCAGGAGTCCAGCCCAGGTGCTCTGACTTCAGCACCCACGTGACATTTCCAAGTAAATTACAAACCTCAGAACATTAGTTGTCTCTAAGTCAAGTAAGGCCTGGTTGCAAATGTCTACAACTATTTCACTTTATAGAGTGGTGGCCAATTTTCTTTTTGTGTTTTCTAGGCATTATTTTGCTTCCCAGGTGGCGCAGGAGTAAAGAATCCGCCTGCAATGCAGGACATGCGGGTTCCATCACTGAATCGGGAAGACCCCCTGGATAAGGGAATGGCTACCCACTCCAGTATTCTTGCCTGAGAAACCCCATGGACAGAGGAGCCTGGCGGGCTACAGTCCATGGGGTCACAAAGGGTAGGGCAGGAGTGAGCACACATGTGCACGCACGCTGGTATTCTACTCTGTTTGAGTAGGCCAAACTGCCGAATGTAGACCCGAAATAGAATGAGATAACAGACACACTGGTTGTTTTCCTCACACAACAGTGCAGGGTAGATATTCCAGGTAGGGATGGGGTAGGGCTGTTTCTACTCCTGGTTGTCTTTCTAGAACTTGGTATCTCTGCCACCTTCAGCATGTAGCTCTAAGGTTACAGCTCTGCCTGTTGCAGAGAACGTACTCATAAAGGCGCAGCAGACTGTGTGTGTCAGGAGGAGGGATGGAGGTGGAAACAGTCCACTCTGTGCCCAGGAAGAACAGGCTTTAATTGTCAGTAGTCTTTGTCATTCACATCATTTTTATTGTTTTGTGATCTCATTCTTTCCCTCACATACCAGTAGTACATTGTGACTATCTTTTCATGTCAACGAATGTACATCTCATTCTGTTTTTAATGGCAGTAGATTATTCCATTGAACAGATGGGGTGAATTATAATTTAACATTTACATTGATAGTTTTGTTTGTTTGCTTGGTGTTTGCTTATATTCACAATACTAAAGTGAATCCTTGTTAAGAAAACTTTGCAGAGAGTAAGTTATTAGAAGTAGAATTTGATGAGTCAAAAGGTAAGCCCGTTTTTAAGGGTTCTGTTATAGATTCCTGTGTTGGTCTCCAGATTAATTGCTTTCAGCATCCAGTTTTGTTTGGCATGTTAGTCATTTTCACATGGATTTTAAATACATTTTTTATTTGTATATTGTCATTTCTTTAGTGTCCGAGAAGTTTTTGTTCAGTTGTGAAATCTATCAGTCTTTTCCTTTATTGATTTCTCTTTTTGGTGTCATGCTTGGATTTATCCTTAAATTGTAAACATAGCTGTATCTCCTTCTATACGTTTATGTTTTTATTCCTGGTATTTACATTTCTCATCCACCTGGAAATGATTTTGCATGTAGAATCTAATTTATTTTTTGCTAAGGGGTTGGTTTGTTGTCCCATTAGAATTAACTTTTTAGAAATATATAGTATTGTATGGACATGTATAAAACAATTAATGAAGTATTTTAAATCATCCTTATAATTAGTGACTAGGATGGAATATGAGAGAGGTTTGCGGTTCTATGAACCATTTAAGCAGAGACAGCCCCATTGCCTCAAGCAAACAAAAAGCAGCATCAGGAAGCATTAAACACTGTATCGTGGGGAAGGTGGAATCCCTTTCTTTGGCTCAGGGGGTGTGGTATGCTTTTCTGTTTTTTTTTTTTGTTTGTTTGAAAGCTCTCATTTATTTTACTATTGAGGTAAAATTGCTTTATAGTGTTGTATTAGTTTCTCCTGTACGACAAAGTGAATCGGTTATGTGTATACATATATCCCTTCCGTCATGAGCCTCCCCCCTCCTCCCCTCTTCCCACCCCACCATTCTAGGTCACACAGGGCACCAAGCGGAGCTGAGCTCCCTGTGCCATGCAGCAGGTTTTATACATGCAGTCAGTTTTATACATGACAGTGTATATGGTGTGCTTTTAGATTTAGACTGTCTTCTCCTTACTCCAAGCTGGTCCCTAGTTACAGCAGGTGTATCATCTAATTACATGAGGCTCTACTTGGCTGCTGGTTCCTGTACCATCTCACACTGAGTCATGGGGGAGGTGACTGTACCTGGGAGGCTGAATGCTGATTGAAGCTAAAATCAATTCTTTTTAGTAGAAATTGAGGTCAGGATAACTTTAGGGACTATGTTTCTGATGAGCACTTTATAGCACTATAATTTCCTTAACATGTGTGACTATTAAAATTATTATTAAAAATAACCAAAAGTTCTTGCACCTCACTAGACATTATAGTAACATAGTTTTCTCCCTCAGTTTACATAACATGCTTTGAGCAAGGTTATATATGTGTGACAACTATCAGGTCTCTGGAAACAAACCTTGCTTGCTTGCTGTACTTTGCTTACTCAGCAGTCATGCCCAGGTTCTGGCAACAGAAAGACAAACAAAATCTAGGTCTTGGACTGGTGACTCAAGGGTCAGCTAGAACCACCCATCTAGCTTCTCAGGCTCACTGTTAGTTAGTATTTATTAAGATTCCTTGGGTTGCCATGACAGAAACTTAAGTCTCAGTTCAGTTCAGTTCAGTTGCTCAGTCGTGTCCGACTCTTTGCGACCCCGTGAATTGCAGCACGCCAGGCCTCCCTGTCCATCACCAACTCCCGGAGTTCACTCAAACTCACATCCGTCTAGCCGGTGATGCCATCCAGCCATCTCATCTTCTGTCGTCCCCTTCTCCTCCTGCCCCCAATCCCTCCCAGCATCAGAGTCTTTTCCAGTGAGTCAACTCTTCCCACGAAGTGGCCAGAGTACTGGAGTTTCAGCTTTAGCATCATTCCTTCCAAAGAACACCCAGGGCTTATCTCCTTCAGAATGGACTGGTTGGATCTCCTTGCAATCCAAGGGACTCTCAAGAGTCTTCTCCAACACCACAGTTCAAAAGCGTCAATTCTTCGGCGCTCAGCTTTCTTCACAGTCCAACTCTCACATCCATACATGACTACTGGAAAAACCATAGCCTTGACTAGACGGACCTTTGTCTAGGGGCCGGAACCCTGAGCAAGACCTGATCAATTGGAGCTTCGGAACCCTCTCCAGAGCGCTTTCAGTAAGGTGGCTCAACCCTGATCATCACTTCACTCAAGCTTCAAATTCTCTAGAGAGAGAATCAGATTTGCTTGGTGCATGGGAGGACAGAACCACATGTAGTAAATTGAATCATAATAATTTAAATTGAATCATAATAATTTGCTGTTATTGGGCTGTTTTTGAGCTGAAAAAGCATATTGTGTGTGTGTGTGTGTGTATGCGTGCGTGCGTGCGTGCTTCCACGTGGCCTTTAGGGCCACATTGTAACTGTCAGAATGGTGAGGTGGAGAGTCTCCCCAACTAATGTCTACAATATTATCCCTTTGGTCTTCTCAGCTACAGGGATCTCAGTTTGATTTCCTCATACTCTTTTCCAAACTGCTATGTTTTTGTTGTTTAGTCACTCAGTTGTGTCTGAGTCTTTGTGACTGTTTGTGCAACCCACCAGGCTTCCATGTCCTTCACCATCTCCAGGAGTTCGCTCAAACTCACAGCAAACTCAAACTCACAGTTGAGTCAGTTGAGTCCGTGATGCCATCCAACCATCTCTTCCCCTGTTGCCCCCTTCTCCTCCTGCCCTCAAGCTTTGCCAGCATCAGGGTCTTTTCCAGTGAGTCAACTCCTTGCATCAGGTAATCAGAGTATCGGAGTTTCAGCTTCAACATCAGTCCTTCCTATAAATATTCAGGATTGATTTCCTTTAGATTTGACTGATTTGATCTCCTTGCAGTCCAAGGGACTCTCAAGAGTCTTTGCCAGCACCACAGTTCAAAAGCGTCATTTCTTCGGCACTCAGCCTTCTTTATGGCCATTTTGCTATAAACCCCCAGAAAAACTCCAACCCTAGGTCGGCTTTCTATGCAGAGGAGCTGCATATGGCTCGAGGAAATGATACAACCCTTGCGGCGGCTGTCTTCCACTTGTCACTGGATGCTGGAGATCTTCCTAGTCATGTCATCTTTGTGTGAGGCATCCTCGGTAGCGTGGGTTCTTTCTGGCCCCTGATAATTCTGTATTTCACTGCAGGCTGCTTTGCTCTTCTAGTCTAAAAGTAGAGTACAGTTACTTAACGGAGAGATTACTTCTTCATGCTGGCTCATACTAGTTGAAAGCTTCCATTTGTCATCCCCGCCCCTACCTAGCCCCTGAAGGAGATCTTGATTACTTTCTGATGGAGGAGTTCAACCCATTAAAGCCGTGTGTTCTTAACAGAGACAGCCTTCAGATTGGCTTCAAGGTATAAGCTGTCTCGGATAAACAGAAGGAACCGTCTCCTGGCTGCCATTTTGTTTCATTTCTTTTGAAGTATTCGCCTTGGCTGAGTTAATGGCTTTTGAGATTTACTTTTCTTTGAAATCATGTATTTGGATTCCATCAGTGGAAAAAAAGGGTTTTTTTTTTTTTTCCTGTCTTATGTATACATAGGCTATTCTAATACAAAATAAACTTCAGTGTTTGTACAGCCAAAGTGAGTTATATCTTATTTGTGCCATAGATGAAACAAATCAATGGTGGCAACTACATTTGTGGAAACCACAAGACTATGAATTGGAGGCAGTTTATTGCCATGATTTATAAAGTAATAGCCATCTAGCAGTTTCTTTTCGGGTAGGAGAAATAAAAATTTGATACCAGTATCCTTGCCTTCATTTGAATGTTAAATTTACTTAAAATTCTATATCTTCCCACATACTCCTCTTCCCCATACACACACCTGTAAGCACACACGTGTTAAAGGTTTTCATAAAACTTTATTATAAATGACATCAACATGAAAGAGCTCTTCTTTCTCTAACAAAGGATAGAGTGTAGTAGTAGTGAAGTGAAGTTGCTCAGTCGTGTCTGACTCTTTGCGACCCTGTGGACTGTAGCCCACCAGGCTCCTCCCCCATGGGATTCTCCAGGCAAGAATACTGGAGTGGGTTGCCATTTCCTTCTCCAGGGGATCTTCCTGACCCAGGGATCGAACCCATGTCTCCTGCATTGCAGGCAGACACTTTAACCTCTGAGCCACCAGGGAATAAGCAGTAGTAGTAGTAAATAATACCAAAATCACTGCAGATGGTGACTGCAGCCATGAAATGAAAAGACGCTTACTCCTTGGAAGAAAAGTTATGACCAACCTAGATAGCATATTGAAAAGCAGAGACAATACTTTGCCAACAAAAGTCCGTCTAGTCAAGGCTATGGTTTTTCCAGTGGTCATGTCTGGATGCGAGGGTTGGACTATGAAGAAAGCTGAGCACCGAAGAATTGATTCTTTTGAACTGTGGTGTTGGAGAAGACTCTTGAGAGTCCCTTGGACTGCAAGGAGATCCAACCAGTCCGTTCTAAAGGAGATCAGCCCTGGGTGTTCTTTGGAAGGAATAATGCTAAAGCTGAAACTCCAGTTCTTTGGCCACTTCATGCGAAGAGTTGACTCACTGGAAAAGACTCTGATGCTGGGAGGGATTGGGGGCAGAAGAAGGGGACGACAGAGGAAGAGATGGCTGGATGGCATCACCAACTCGATGGACGTGAGTTTGAGTGAACTCTGCAAGATGGTGATGGACAGGGAGGCTTGGCATGCTGCAATTCATGGTGTTGCAAAGAGTCAGACACGACTGAGCAACTGAACTGAATTGAATACCAAATTTTGAGATTCCTCTTAAGAATGTATTGTATTCGCAAACATAGGTAAAGGTAAATGAGTGATGATGAAATAGTACATCAGTATTCTGGAGCCAACCTGATAAAATGGAAAAGGTGGGCTTTGAAGTCAGCCAGAGTTGGCTGCGAGCCCTAGACCTGATTTTAGGCATATAACCCCTGGGAGTCTCTTGTTTCTTTTTCTGTAAAGTTAACTGCTGCCACACAAGATTAACAAAACATACTTTGAGTTCCTGGTACATAGTATGTAGACAGATAATACAATTCAGTAGTTACTATTTTGAAATAATTTATAAAAGATAAAGCAAATGGTTTGGGTTATTTTTTTGTGATAGTAGTCCTAGAAAGCATTTGCCATCTTTCTCTTGCTTTTACCGTTGAAGAAAAATTGTGCTTAGTTGCTCAGTCATGTCTGATTCTTCGAGACGCTTTAGACTGTAGCCTTTGGACTGTAGGCTCTTCTCTATCCATAGGATTTCCCAGGCCAAGAATACTGGAGTGGATTGCCGTTTCCTTCTCCAGGGGATCTTCCCAACCCAGGGATCCAACTCGTGTCTCTGGTTTCTCCTGCATTGCAAGCGGCTTCTTTACCCATTGAGCTCAGGGAAGCCCTGAGAAAAATGGGCTTATCCGTAATGGGTTTAGTAGCTTTGCTGATGTTGTACAACTGGTTTAGAATGGGTGGTTAACTTAGGCCAAGTTTCAGTTTTATCTTTGGACCTAAGTAAAGAGGCCTACTTAGATATTATCGAGTAAAATTTAAAAAGGGAGGAGGTGGTAGACTACAGCCACCCAGATGAGTGAAGTTAGTGTCACTTGCCTAGTTAGTTTCCGCTGATACTATGTTGTATGGAATCGAAGCTCTCTCTTCCTGTCCAGCTCTGGGAGGGCCTCCAGTACATTCTGGCCTTGACCCACCCAGTTTCCAGTGCTTCGAATGACAGTAATGAGTTGGCTGCCTCTGTTGACCCGTCATAGAGTTGAGTTTCACATGGCCTTCTGAGACACTTTGAAGATTCACCAGTGATTTAATGACAGCTTTTCTAGGGGGAAAAAAATAGACTACTACATTAAATTGAGACATCAAATTAAGTTGAACCCAATTTCATAAACATTAAACTGTGAAACAAAATGTTTATACCTCCAGGACTTGGAGGGCATTATGCTCAGTGAAATAAGTCAGACAGAGAAAGACAAATACTGTATGATATCACTTGCATGGGGATTCTAAAGAATACCACAACTAGAGAATAAAACAAGAAAGAAGCAGGCTCAGAGAGAATGAACCAGTGGTTACCAGCGGGGAGAGGGAAGGTGGGGTGGGGGAGTGGAGGGGGTTTTGTTGTTGTTTCGTTGCTAAGTTGGCACTCTTGGTGACCCCACGGTCTACAGCCCTCCAGGCTCCTCTGTCCATGGGATTCTCCAGGTAGGAATACTGGAGTGGGTTGCCGTTTCCTTCTTCAGGGGATCTTCCCAACCCAGGGATCAAACCCGTGTCTCCTGTATTGTGGGTGGATTCTTACCACTGAGCCACCAGGGAAGCCCAATATAGGGGTAGGGAGACAGAAGTGAGTTATCATGGGATTATATGAAACCACGTGTGTGGAACTTTTCAGACTCAAAAAGCATGATAAAACTGAAAGACTCTTCCTTAAAAAAATGTATACATCCAGGAAATATATAATTTGAAGAACCCATTAGTGATGTTTTTGTGTGTGACTTTGCCTGTGTTGATACAGTTGTATTTGAGTTAGGGTCTTTCAAAGCTATCTCTGCAGCCCATAAGACCATCAGTGGTTCCGTGAAAAGGCCTCGGTGAAAACCACATCAAGATTTAACTGGGCCACTGTCTCTTAGACAGAATTTGGACTGATATATGCCGGGCCCATTACTGATACTTTGTAGTTCTTCTCACTTTGTGTAACTCTTTGTCTGCTCTATTTTCTAGAGCAGTTTTAGCTTCACAGTTAAATTAAGAGGAAGGAGATTTCCCATATGCCCCCAGGCCTCACACATGCATAGCCTCTTCCATTTTCAACATCCCCCACCGGAGTCCACTCTTTTTTTGTAAACTGTCATTCAATCTCTTCCCATTCCTCACTCAGTGCTGTGCTGTGAGACATGAATGTTAAGCACAATGTATAAAAAGAAAGTAACATGCAAAAGAAATTAATATTTTGTCAGTATTTACTATGCTTTGTTGATTGTGTGTATTCTGTCTTGTTCTAGAGTTGCCTAGCAAGCTCTAGTGCTGTGTGAACCCCTCTAGGAAGTAGCTTATGTAGAAACTCTGCATTAAAATATAAAACCAGATCAGTCAGAAACCGTGATTCCAATGAACTCCATCTCTTGCCTGTTTTCATTTATTGGTAAAACACAAGTGTGAGTGATCTTGAAGAGTCACACTCCTTTGGAAAGGTTTATTTTTAACCTCTGGAGTGGCATATGGATCATCCATCTGACTGTGGTAGATGGGATGGTGTATTATTTATAGAGGTTCATTTTCAACCTGAATGTCTTAAAGACATCCAGCGAATACTTTAATGGCTTTCTATTGTGTTTTAAGATTTCAGTTCAGTTGCTCAGTTGTGTCTGACTCTTTGGGGCCCCATGGACTGTAGCATGCCAGGCTTCCCTGTCCATCACCAACTCCCAGAACTTGCTCAAACTCATGTCCAGTGAGTTGGTGATGCCATCCAACCATCTCATCCTCTGTTGCCCACTTCTCCTCCTGCCTTCAATTTTTCCCAGCATCAGGATCTTTTCCAATGAGTCGACTCTTTGCATCAGGTGACCAAAGTATTGGAGCTTCAGCTTCAGCATCAGTCCTTCCAATGAATATTCAGGACTGATTTACTTTAGGATTGACTGGTTTGATCTTCCTTCCTTTCCAAGGGATTCTCAAGAGTCTTCTCCAACACCACAGTTCAAAAGCATCAGTTCTTTGGCACTCAGCTTTCTTTATAGTCAAACTCTGACATCCATACATGACTACTGGAAAAACCATAGCTTTGACTAGATGGACCTTTGTTGGAAAAGTAATGTCTCTGCTTTTTAATATGCTGTCTAGGTTTGTCACAGCTTTTCTTCCAAGGAGCAAGAGTCTCTTAATTTCATGGCTGCAGTCCCATCTTCCCATCTTCAGTGATTTCGGAGCCCAAGAACATAAAGTCTGTCACTGTTTCCACTGTTTCCCCATCTATTTGCCATGAAGTGATGGGACCGGATGTCATGATAGTAGTTTTTTGAATGTTGAGCTTTAAGCCAACTTTTTCACTTTCCTCTTTCACTTTGGTCAAGAGGCTCTTTAGTTCTTCTTTACTTTCTGCCATAAGGGTGGTGTCATCTGCATATCTGAGGTTACTGATGTTTCTCCTGGCAGTCTCAATTTCAGCTTATGCTTCATCCAGCCCAGCGTTTCTCATGATGTACTCTGCATAGAAGTTAAATAGATTTAAACAGTTTTAAGATTTAATTTACCACATTTATGTGTTTTGTTGTTGTTGTTCAGCTGCTAAGTCATGTTAGACTCTTAGTGACCCCATGAACTGTAGCCTTCCAGGCTTCTCTGTCCATGGCATTCTCCACACCAGGACTGGAGTGGATTGCCGTTTCCTTCTCGGGGGATCTTCCTGACCCAGGGATCGAACCCATGTCTCCTACAGCTCCTGCACTGGCAGGCAGATGATCCTTGAGCCACTTGTGTTTACAGAGAGGGTTTGGTTTTTACCCCCTGTAAACATTAAACTAAAAGGGAAAAACAGGGCATCAGTGACTGTGATTATCTAGGATCTTGTTGTTGGGCATTTAAACCCAGTTAATGGAGACTGCACAAAATATGATTTAAATCTCCCTGTAACAATGTTATAAGTAATTTATCTTCCTTCACATTTGGCGTCCGCATAATTTCTTGAAACTTGGCTTCTGGGAGGGTAGTTGAATTACTTGGGTGGATGACTGCGCCACAACTCATACCTAACCAACCACAACTGTGGGGCTTCCCTGGTGGTCCAGCGGCTAAAGGACTTTGTGCTCCCAAGGCAGGGGGCCTGGGTTCGATTCCTGGTCAAGGATCCCACAGGCTGCACTAACTATCCTGTGTGCTGCAAGTAAGACCTGGTGCAGCCAAATAAATAAATGAATTTTAAAAACTAAGGAAAAACACAGTTGTAAAACTCTTATCTGTAGTTATAGTCTGTTACTGTTGCTAATTTTGTTGGGATTTTGGCCAATAAGACAACCGCACAAAGTTCACAAAGTGCACAAAAAAGTGAGGGATTTTGTGCAGTTTAAGGTGTAAAATGAGAATAGTAGCTACAATAGAGAGAGAGAGATTTCTCCTAGTCTTTTTCTTTCCCCTACTCCAGAGAGAAACCCCCGGCAACTTAGCTTGACTTCGTGGGTTGGAGATGGGGTTCTAGAGAAAAATCTGTTTTTATAGAGAATTGATGACAAGTTATGCCCTCCCAAACTGAGATGATTAAGAGGACGTTGATTGAGGGACTGGGCATTTAAATTCTGTCACAAGACTTTGATAAAAGGTCTGGGAAACATGGATATGATCAGCTCCTTGAACTGCACCTGGGAAGATTTTAATATTTCCTTTAAGGAAAAAGTGACACTTGATTTTAGCTAGTTTCAACAACATTCTATAAGAACAGTGGCTCGTAAGTATAGATTTACCCACATAAGACAGCTCTACTAGTTATTCTGAAATTTCTGAGTTTATTTATATGTTTATTTGTATAACCAGAACAACTTTTTAAAATAACAACAAGTATAGGAGGACTGTTGCTACCTGTTTTCAAGGTTCACTGTAATCAAGACAGTGTGACCTCAGGGAAAGTCTAAATAGAATAGTAATATAGCAGTGGGACAGAATAGTCTAGAAGGAGACTCACAGAAACATGGTCAATTTTTTCTTTTTTTTTTTTTTGACAGAGGTGCAAACGTATTGCAATGGAGAAAAATTAGTCTTTTAAACAAGCAGTGTGTAGGACCAGTGGAGATTCATATGCCAAAAAAAAGGAGAAACTCAATCCATATCTTACACTTTATATATAAAAGTCCAAATGGCTCATAGATCTAAATTTTAAAATCATAAAACGTAGGAGCTCTTCTTTGTGATTACACAAATACATATTCAGTGGGTCATATGCCATGGGGTTTTTAAGTTAGTGGTAGGTATTGTTGCCCTTATGAGGGGGTTGTGTTTTGCACCTGGGCAGTAGAATGGGAAGACTTTTTTTTTTTTAAAGAAAATTGCTCCTGATTTTCCTTTCTTATATGCATAGATTCATATACACAAAATTGTGCCATCTATTTATGGGAGAATACTGTTTCTTGATTTCTTTCTCTTGCTGATTTTCCATCTTTGCCTGTCAGAGAAGAGTAAGGAGAGAGAGGATCCTGCAAGAAAAGCAGGCTCCATTCTTAGAGCCAGCCGCAGTTGAGGCTGGAGACACTAATTCTACACCAGCTGAAACCAGTGGTTCTGCACTCCCCCCACCCCCCGCCCCACCACCCCCAGACAAAAAGATGACATACAGCTAGAACTTTTTACTAGCAAAAAGATCTCAGGATGCATAAATCCCTCACCGTTGGAAACTGTCAGTATCCCACTAACTAACCCCTTTGGCTCCCTGGAACCAGAGCAGAGAAGAGCCTGGGGGTGGCCTAAAGTGTCATGTTTGATTTATAGTAATTAACCCCATCTTCAGAGAAAGCACCATGGATCTTCATCTTAGAAGGCTTGTGTTTGGCCTTGTCTCACTGGGATCCAGTTCATGAGGTAGCATGGAAAAGTCATGAGCTCCACCCTGGGCCCTCAGTCACCAGAAATCAAATAGTGAAGTTTCAAGTGTTGGAAATGTGAATATTTCACCTTTCCGTTCTCATAAACTGAAGCTACTGTTGCTATAGCAATGATTTTCCGCCTACATAGAATTTGTGTTTGACAGCTTTTTTTTTTTTTTTGAAACACAGCTTTTAAAACTGTAAAGTGAATAATTGTAGGCATCATAATGCTGAAGTAAGTCTTCAAATGAGAGAAAGGTGGTTCTTGCTTGATAGGTTTATGAGTGGAAACATGAAAACTCGGTCACAAATCTCAATTGATTTCATGGGTAGGAACATAGAGTCGAATATAAGTCTAGTTGAATGTGGTATATCTCATTTAAAACAGCATTTGAAAAAGTTAAAATAATGTAAATGTCAATAAGCGGCATGATGATATTCCAGCAACAAGATGCTTTTAATAGTAGTGGGTTCTGAACTAGGTTTATTTTTTATTTTTGCTAAACTTTTCAAAACGATTGTAGAGAAAATTCTAAGGTGGTAAATTAATGCTTTGACTATATTCAGGATATATGTGTTTTCCCAAGTTCTTAATGTATTGAGTAGTTGAAAGAATGAAACGTCTAGGAAACCAGATAGTGCCATGTTGATAATCTTGTTATATTATGAATTTTTATATTTTATTTTATAATTGAATATATTTGAATATATTATATTCAATTATATTATAATTGAATATATTCAATATAATTGACTATATTTTATTCAGTTATTTTCATGTGGAAGAAATACAGAAGATGATCAAAACTAAGTAAGTAAAATCTTAATTCCATAATCATCCTTCTCTGCAAATGTATAAAACAAGAAAATGCCCTTCCAATCACTTAAGCGAGATAAGCAATATATTATGATTTAGTTTTAATTTTTAAAATACTTACTTGTTTTTTACTCCATAATGATCACATTATTTCATTATGACCTTCTTTAAATATTTCATGGGCCTATGAGCCTATGAAGAACATGTTGAAACCTCCTAGATTTATGGGGTTTATACCTAAAAGTAGTCTTAGGGATATGCCCAACTTCTTCCTTCTATTAACTGAGGACCTGATTCTTGAAGGCAGAAGGCGACACCTATGGGTTTTTTAGCTTACTGTGGCAGAGCTGAGACCAGAATTCAATGGACCCTGGCCTCTCGACCATTTCCCTGATCGATGCTGTGTCCTTGTTAGTTCCTTCCACACTCGAGTACCACATGGTTGTAGTTTTATCTATTCTTACAGTAGATTTATGCATGTGAAAACAAATCTACATGCAGTTATTTCTGTTGGAGAGAATTCTTAACAGGCAATTCAGATAACAAGGGAACTGCAGCCAGTTTTATAGTTACTTTTGTAATGAAAGAAATTTTATGGAGTGACCTTGAATATGTAACACTTTAAAATGTTTGATTCCCAGTTAGAAAATAATGAGCAAACTAGTAGAAAATTTGAGTAAAAGATGGGAACAGTGAAAGTCAGCTCGTACTAAAACAGATACAAATAGCCACTAAAAAGATGCCAGCTGGAATGAGCTGTCTTACTCATCTGTAAATTGGCCAAGATTTAAGTGTGGTATATTAGTGACGGCAGAGGGACTAGTCAAATATAAAAGGCTCACTACCTTTGATCCGTTCAGTTCTCTGGCTACAACTTTGTCCTCAAATGTATAGTATTTATATGAAGTTGAACTTTCATATGTCTTATAATGATGTGCAAGGATGTTTATGGAAGTTTTGGTTTTATATATTTACCACACACATAACACAAAAAGCAAAAACTAGTTACTGCTCAAGTATCTTTTAGTAATGAACTAGTTGTATATAAATTATAGCACAGTAGAACATAATAGAATATCTGTAGCAGTAGATGGGTGTCTTCTGGAGACCAGATCTATTAAGAGGAAAAAAAGAGCAAGTTTTAGAGCTGTGTGCATACTAATAAAGATATATATATTTATGTTTTCTCTACTTAAAAATTCTGGTAAGATACAAGTGAAAATATTAATAACGTCTTCTGGGTTTTATTGGGTTTCAATGAGAAATATTGAGGATGAGAAGAGGAGACTTTCCTTTTCACTTTGAATCTTTCTGTATTTTGGTATATACACACACACACACTTGTATGCACTTTGTATTTAGGATAGAGCAGAGGAGACTTTCCTTTTCACTTTGAATACACACACACACACACACACACACTTGTATGCACTCTGTGGCCTTCCCTGGTGGCTCAGCAGTAAAGAATCCACCTGCCAATGCAGGAGACACAGGAGACCTGAGTTTGATCCCTGGGTTGGAAAGATCCTCTGGAGTAGGAAATGGCAACCCATGCCAGTATTCTTGCCTGGGAAGTCCCATGGACAGAGGGGCTTGGCGGGGTACGGTCCAAAGGTTTGCAAAGAGTCGAACACAACTGAATGACTTGAGCGTACACACACATGGACTCTATACACATAATTTGAAAACATACATGTACCTGAATGTTCATTGCAGCAGTATTTACAATAGCCAAGACATGAAAGCTAAATGTCCTTTGACAGGTGAATGAATAAAGAAGATGTGGTATGTATAAACAATGGAATATTTCACAGCCACAAATAAGAATGAGATTAATGCCGTTTGCAGCAACACAGGTAGACCTAGAGATGATCATACTAAGTGAAGTAAGTCAGACAAAGACAAAAATCATACAATATCACTTATATATGAAATCTAAAAAAAAATGATACAAATGTGTTTACAAAACAGAAAGATTCACAGACAGAAGACAAATGTATGGTTACCAAAAAAGAAAGTTCGGGAAAGGGATAAATTAGAAGTTTGGGAGTAACATATATACACTACTATATATAAAAAGATAATTAACAAGGACTTATGTATAACAGCACAGGGAAATCTACTCAATATTCTGTAATAACCTAAATGGGAAAAGAATCTGAAAAAGAATTTATATATGTATTACATAACTGAATCACTTTGCTGTACACTTGAAACTAACATAGTATTATAAATCAGCTATACTCCAGTGGCTCAGTGGGTAAAGAATCTTTACCCACTTCAGTGCATTAGACACACGAGATGTGGATTCTGTCCCTGGGTTGGGAAGGTCCTCTGGAGAAGGGCATGGCAACCCACTCCAGTATTATTGCCTGGAGAATCCCATGGACAGACAGGAGCCTGGCAGGCTATAGTCCATAGAGTCGCAAAGAGTCGGACACGATTGAAGCAGCTCAGCATGCCCGTGCATACTCCAATTTAAAATTTAAAAAACATTTTTAATGCAAACAAACAAAAAATACCCTGTAGAGACAGATTGCATTTGTGCATGCTCCATGAAGTAGAGAGCATTGGGTAGAATTCTTGACCACACTTTCCATGGGGGTAGTTAATTTTATTTTTAGTTTCATGATTGATGTTACAAAGTCCACATAGTGAAATAAATTGTGCTGATTTGCACAGAGGTAGTATGGAGCCTGCTCACCTCTGGTGAGATAGTGACAGGATTTTCCTAGTTGGTGTGGGTCTGTTCTGGGCAGAAAGTGGTAGGACTGGCTTCCTCCCTTTCACATGTCATCTCTCTCACTGGGTGCTGTTTCCTCAAATCTACAGAGGAGATATGGGCTAACAGGTGGTGATGTCTGTTAATTGCTTTCTTTAAAAAGGAGAAAAGAAGTAGAATTATTTATAGTGAGCAGTGGTATGTTAGCCTAATTAGTTGAAATCTAGAAATCCATGTATATCTTACTTACTCGCCTTCTTCTGTTTGGGAATAGAAACCAAATGCCTAGGAGAAAGAAGAAGTCTTACCTTTGTGTTGTTTTAATTGCAAACACACGGTGCCTCTTTCAGAAACTCCCTGTTGACTCCTCTTATAACCAATGATTACATCGCCTTTTCAAGCAAGATATTTAATTCCTTGGCACTGGGAAATCAGTTTGGGGGATACCATTTTTTTTAAATGCAAAATTGACACTCTCATAACTAATCTTGAACACTTTTCCATTCCTTTTGCTTTTTGATCCCATGCTTTATTGTTAAGGACCTCTGCATAACAATATTATTTGTATTGAAACAGAAGAAACAAGTGTGATACTCCTGGATCTCAATATTATAAATTCATGCATACTGCTTAAGACTGGAGGAGAGCCTGAAAAACAACTGGAGTTGCAAAAGAATGAAATGTTAGTTAGATCCAGATTTTTAGGATATAGGTTTTCCCTATAAGGAGAAAGAAAGGGCTTTTGCAGTAATTAATGGGCAGGTTAATTTCAGGATTGTTGAGGTTTAGCCTCTTATTTGTAACAGAATAGTCATAATGTAACTTTTTCAGTGAGAGAAATACAGGAAAAAAGTAATTAGAATGAAGTAGAAGGTAATTTGATAAATTGATATGAAAATATACCATTTATTTAAGCAAAAGACTCTCAGAGCCTCCTTCTTCTCCTATATAATTAATGTTATAGTTAGTTTTATGCTTTGTAACTAGAGTGATGTATAACAATTTTTTTTTTTTTTTAAGAGCTTGGGAGTGTCAGGTAGTAAGCAAATCTCACACTGTCAGCCTTGAGATTTATTATGTGTGTCTGCTGTTTGAGTCCAAAAGGGCTTAACAGCTGAATATAGATTTTAAATCACCTTTGGGATTTAAGTATTTTTACTCTGTAAGACTAGGTCATTTGACAGTAATCAAGGGCATTTTCATTCTCAAGACTGTTTTGCAAGCCCAGCAGAAAGCTCCTCCATCAGCCCATGCAGGGTGTCATTCTCTGTGCAAGGCATACTAAACCTGGGGTCTTTCACACATACAAAATAACAAAACACAGGAGGGTTTGCTTTGTAGACTAATCCAGCAACTGAGTTTTAAATTGGCAGCATGCAGATGGGAACAATTTGGCCAGATACAGAGGATAAACGGTATTTAGAATGCAAATTGTGTTATTACTTTTGATGTACAAAAAACTTTTACACCTGAAAGTTTATTTTAGAAAACCACCAACTTGAAGACTGATCGGTTGCTGGGGGAGATCTGTCAGTGATTACTGCATGCAATTATATTTTCAAAGACACGTGCAGTAACATGGTGATTGAAAATATGTTGGTTACATGAAGTTTTTAAATAACTGGGTGCAATCAACACATTTTTAATACATATCTGGGGTGTCCCTGGTAGCTCAGTGGTAAAGAATCTGCCTGCCAATGCAGGAGACTTGGGTTCAACCCCTGGGTGGGGAAGATCGCCTGGAGAAGGAAACGGCAACCCGCTGCTGTATTCTTGCCTGGGAAATCCCGTGGACAGAGGGACCTGGTGGGCTACAGTCGGTAGGGTCGAAAAAGAGTGGGACACAGCTTAGCAACTGAAGAACAACAACATATTTATATAGAAAGATATATCTTTGAAATACAGAGCTTTCTTTTCAAGAAAAGAAAGATTCTTAAAGCTGTGCTTCTTATTTACTGACTCCTGAACACACATCAGCAACAACATTCAAACTTGGGCTCATCAGAGACCAACCAAGTCAGACCCCTCTGGTGTGGAGTCTGGGGTTCCTGTTTTTCAAGAATTCCACAGAGGGTCACAGTGCACAGTCGGGATTCCAAACCACTTTTCAAAGGTTTTGTGTGTTTCACATGGAAAGACACATAGTTGCAAGAAATCTTCTGGTTATCTTGTAGTAAGTGTTAAAAAAAAATATCAATTTAGTTCTTAGTAGTCTGGAAAATAATCAGATTAAAAAGAACAAGTCCCTCTCTAGGTAATAATTACACTCCTTACCTGAGATGACTGCAACTAAAAACACAACCAAATAGAAGATAGCTGCAGACCAGCGCTGACTCGAGTTAGACTTGACCTGGGCTTAGATTATCAAGCAAGTGAAACTCAGCACCAAGCTCAGGCTAAAGGAGAAGCACGTGAGTAAGTGAAGCAGCAGAGTAGCATTGTTATTAGAAATCTCTGGTTGAATGAAGCACAGTGATTTCATAGAACTGAAGACTGAAGGCTTAAGGTACAACGACTCAGTATAACTAAAGGTGAAAATGCTGTAAAGCATGAATGTGGCTATGTTGATGATTATTTTGATATTTTAAAAACGTGTTGCATGCAACAGATTAGTACATTAAGATAATTAAGGTAAGGTCATGTAAAAAAAAAAGTCACTGGAAAACTGAGAAAAGTTAAATAGTGTCAGACATTCATAATTAAAAGCAAGGATAAATTTGCCTGTGTTTGTGTTTTGGTGCCAGTGATTGGGGGAGGGGTAGTAAACAAAAAGATGTTTTTGCTGATTGCTACTCAACTGTGGATCAAATATGACTCATTTCATCCAAATTAGCTTAATCAGAAATAAAACAGTGTGTTCGGGTCTGGAGGAATTCAGAGGTGATTATGACATAGTCCTCCCTCACAACAGATAAATAAGGTAATATACCGGGATGTGCCTCTGTGCTCAGTTGTGTCTGACTCTTTGTGGCCCCGTGGCCCCACCAGGCTCCTCTGTACACAGGTGAATAAATACAGATGGGTGTGTAGGTGAGTAGGGCAGGCACCAGTGACAGCAGTGACGTCATCATGTTGACTTTTCCATTGAGGCAGTCATCGGAAAGGGGGTTTGTTCGCTGGGGAAGCCAGTGCTGGAAGGACTAACATCTGTAGGCAGACTTGTCGAAGTCATAGTACTTAAAGTGGATAAATGGAATGGTGCTTAAGAAAATATATTAAGGATCTGATCCGTGAGTGGTGGGGGTGGGCAGAATCGGTCAGGAGGAAAAGGGGAAGATGGTAAAAGGAGGTACTGCTTCATAGTGATCTCTGTATTGTAGTCCCGAGGGCTGGGAGTTGAGCCCCTCCTGGTGGAAACCGAAGCATAGCTTCGCTTCATGGAATAGGTCACAAGGTTCAGCCTTCTCGCAGAAAGGAAGTGATTAGATGTATCAGTTGTGTTGGCCAAGGGCTTCTCAGGAGGCTCAGCAGAGAGAATCCACCTGCCAGTGCCGGAGATGTGGGTTCCAGTCCCTGGGTTGGAAAGATCCCCTGGAGAAGGAAATGGCCACCCACTGCAGTATTCTTGCCCGGAGAATCCCAGGGACAGAGGAGCCTGGTGGGCTACAGTCCACGGGGTCGCAAAGAGTTGGACACGACTGAGCATGCATGCGCACACTCACTCTGTCTCACTGGTATACTCACTCTGTGTACCAGCTCCTCTGCCAGCTGCCTGTACTAATCCAGTTAATCCTTGAAACTGCCCTATTCCCCGTTTTTCAGGTAAGGAAACTTAGTCCAGAAACATGAAGTTGCCCTGGATCACAAAGCTGGGAAGTGGCAGAGCCAGGATTTTGACCCAGGGTGTCTGACCTAAGGGGCTTCCCAGGCGGCCCTCGTGATAAAAAGCCCACCTGCCAGTGCAGGCGACGTAGAAGACACGGATTTGGTCCCTGGGTCGGGAGGATCCCTGGAGGAGGAAATGGGAACCCACGCCAGTATTCCTGCCTGGAGAGTCCCGTGGACAGAGCAGCCTGGTGGGCTGCAGTCCATAGGGCCGCAGAGCCGGGCACGACAGAGCAATGACGGTGGTAAATCACCTCCTTTAGCCTAATCAGGTTGTTAGTACCTGAAACCAAACAGGGCTGGGTAGGAAGGGCTCACTGGGCTAAAGTCAAGGTGTGAGCAGAGCTGTGCACCTTCCTGGAGGCTCCGGAGTGGAATCAGCTTCCAGAGGCTGCTGGTCGTATTCTTTGGTTCATGGCCTCCTTTCTCCATCTTCAAAGCCAGCAGTGTT
>SJYQ01000350.1:1270204-1366826 GCA_006410935.1 Redunca redunca | reverse complement strand
CGCGTGATGTTTGAGCTGAGTGCTGCTGCGCGAGTGATCAGAATGCTGCTCACGTGGATAACGGAGAGAGAGGAATGGCTGGCTTTGAAAGGGAAAGTGTCTATTTTGGATATTTGGGGGGCAGCATCTAGGTTTTGAGGTGTACATTTGGGGTATATTTGGAAGTGGAATTTTTAAAGGAGTTTTCCTTTTGAGGGTTTGGGGGATGAATATTTGAGCATCTTGAATGGAAGCGACAGAAAAGATAGGCTAGTGATAGAATGAGATAGAAGGAAGAGAGGAAAACTGGGGAGTGACTGCCTGAGGAAATTGGAGTGGATCCTGGAAGCTCGGAGTCCAAAGGCTGAAAGCGCTTCGGGAAGAGGTGGTGGGGAGTCTGCGGAGGGATTGCAGCGCCCCCTTGTGGAGGAGTACGAGGACGGCACAGGGTGTGGTTAGGCTGCCAGTTTCCTGAGCACAGCAGATGTCCTGCAAGGTTAGATTTCAGGTGACGTTTTAGAAACGTGCCCGCCTTTGTTTTACATTGGTTCTTGACTTTGGAGAGGGCGTCCAAGGGCCTCTTTGAAGCCGTGTACAGACGTAGATTCATCTCTTAATTTCATTTCCTGGGCATTGTCCTCTCCCTGCCCATCTTCCTCTGAGAATCTAAGTTTGTATTTTCCTGGGAAAATAACTCCCTCCTCGCTCTCAGGCCTGGTCTTGTCCTGTGTCTGATGCACATCTGACCTTCGTAATGTGACCTTAGGTGATGTGAGTGGACCAGTGAGACTGGACCCTGGGACTTTCCCGAAGCTCTGGAGAAAGAGACTCTTTTGTTGGATTCCAAGCTTATAAAGCTGTAAGCCCACCACTGTCCTCAGGGGAGGAGAATCTCTGAGAGCTGGGGAGGGAGCCAGGGAGGAGCTGAGACAGACAGAAACACACACTCCTTTATCATTTGAGTTGAGTCTCTGAATCTGCTCCTCAACTTTTCAATGTTTTGAGCCACTAAATTCCCTTCTTTTAAGTTATTATGTTATTTCGAATTGGATTGTCAGTCGTTTGAGGCTCAAAGAGGCTCTCATTCCTCTAAATCTATGTTCTAACATTATTTTAAATCCTGCAAATGATTCAGGGGTTTGCAGTTTGGTAGAGGCCCACACTAAACAGAATTAAATGGTTTTCTCTGTCCAATTATTATCAGTAGGATTTGCCCCACAGATCTAGATCCAGTATGGCTATCATTAACTAGTTCATAATGGTCATTCTTGGGACAGTGTGATCTTTATTATAGACATCCACGTAACTTTTTTTTTTATTGTAGTTGAAGAGATGGGATAGTTTTAGTAATGCCTTTGAGATTCATCAAGGGTTAACTCATTTATCTCCTTTAGCTTCTTTCAACAAGGATATTCGTTTGAAATGTTGGGATTCCGTTTTATTCGTTATCTGTCTCTATAGGCTTATAACTGTTCTTGCCAGCCATAAATCTGAGATCTCGGAATCAGACCGTAAACTGTAAAACCAACATAATTTGCCAGAGGCTCCATAAAATAAAACATGAAGTCGTCCCTGACTACTGCTAAGTTAACTAACTTGAAGAAAAAGAAAATCGGTTTTGCTAATTTTGTCATTAGGAGTCAGCTTCCGATTCAATAGAAAAGGATGGATATTTTAAAATTTAATCCAATAAAAACTTCTTACTGGAAGGTAACATTAGAAATAGTAGGGCAGTTGGAAAATACTTGCTGTGATCATCTGATTTCTGAGGGCGTTATGATGCGTGGCCTCTGGGTTGAGTTAGCGAGGCTGGCCACAGGGAGGTAATTACTTACTTCTGGCTGCACCTGCAACGGATGAAGCTCCTCCCAGGCACACGCTGATGCTTGTTTGGGTTACATAGAAAAAGAAAGTTAGAGTAAAGTCAACCTGTAGGTAGCTGAGAATGTGCCTGAATTGAATACATTAAATTCACTTTTTTTCTAAGGAAAGAGACATTTCATAAAAGAATAATACTGACTAATTTCTAATTAGTAGGTAGAAGAAAGGAAGTAAGAGGAAAAAGGTTGAACTGAAATTGACTCCCTGTCCACACTCCCTTGGGCTTCCCTGGTGGCTCAGATGGTAAACAGTCTGCCTGCAATGTGGAAGACATGGGTCCAGCCCCTGGGTCGGAAAGATCCCCAGGAGAAGGGAATGGCTACCCGCTCCAGTAGTTTTGCCTGTAGAATACCACGGACGAAGGAGCCTGGCGGGCCCTATGCTCTGGTCGTGTATTCCTTGAAATTGGTCTGATGTTCTCAGCGTCCGTGCTTTTTTATTCTCTATCTAAAATACCACTTATGAGACTTTCCTGGCAGCTCCATAAATGTCCTGTCTCAAAGAGTCGGACATGCATGAGTGACTGATTAACGACCTGGCGGTCCAGTGGTTAAGACTCCAGGCTTCCACTGCAGGGTTCGACCCCTGGGATCAGAGGAACTAAGATCGGAGGAACTAAGATCCCATATGCCTCAAGACACAGGAGAAGGGGGAAGAAAAAACGCTCTTATGAATTAGTGTTAAATTATATATCTTACAAATTATCACTAATTAGTATATGAAGTCCTGTATTCTAGTGCAGCTCACACTCCAGGAAGCTTTGGGAGGCATTATAGTCAGATTTAATCCCTTTCCACGCAAGCCTATCTTCCTTTCTCTGCCCCTCCAGTTGTGCAGAAATTTTATTTTATTCCTGCTAGACCCTTTAGGCGCTACGTTAGGTATTAGTAGGTCAAAGAACAACATGCTATTCCTGCCCTCTGGTGGTTGAAATAAACATTGCAAACAAGTGATTGTAAAGATCTGTGCTGTGGCTCTTCCCAGCCTTCGCATCATCCATTTATTCCAGTCCCTGCTGGATTTATTCGTTCACTGTTTTGTGAGCCACGTGATGAACATCTTCTGTATGACAATCTTGATCAGTACTTTAAAGGTACCTTATCTGGTGTAGTAGAATTTTGGTGTTTGTAGTAACAGCATCAGAGAAGGCAATGGCAACCCACTCTGGTACTCTTGCCTGGGAAATCCCATGGACGGAGGAGCCTGGTGGGCTACAGTCCATGGGGTTGCGAAGAGTTGGACATGACTGAGCGACTTCACTTTCACTTTTCACTTTCATGCATTGGAGAAGGAAATAGCAGCCCATTCCAGTATTCTTGCCTAGAGAATCCCAAGGATGGAGGAGCCTGCTGGGCTGCCATCTATGGGGCTGCACCGAGTCAGACACGACTGACGTGACTTAGCAGCAGCAGCAGTAATAGCATCCATAGATGAAGTCTTTCAGATGGAATTCCAAAAAGCATGCTTTTGATGTGTCTAGATCTGATTTTGCCTCTGTTTGGGGTTGCAAAGTGTTCTCCTATCTGCATCTAACATTTCTAGGCCTACTGAGTTGCAAATGGGTTGTACATGTGATGGGTGGAAAATAAAGAAATGTTGTATACCTTGGCGCTCTCTCTTTTTCAAAGATGTATTTATTTTTTCATTTTTGGGTTGTGCTGGGTCTTCATGGCTGCACGCAGGCTTTCTCTAGTTGTGGAGAGCGGGGGCTGCTTTGTTGTGGCGCTTGGGCTGCTCGTAGCTGTGGCTTCTCTTGTTATGAAGCACAGGCTCAGTAGTTGCGGCACGTGGGCTTAATTGCCCTGCCGTGTATGGAATCTTCTCGTAGCAGGGATCGAACTGGTGTTCCTTGCACTGCAAAGCGGATTCCTAATCACTGGACCGCTAGGGAATCCCCCTCTACCTTAGTTCTCTTTTGCCGCCTAACAAACGACCTCAAAACTCAGCAGCTTAAAACAATAAGCAATTAATATCTCAGAGTTTCTGTGGGTCAGGAAATATGGAAGTGACCTAGCCGGGTTAAGGGGAAGGGGTTCTGGCTCAGTCTTTTAGGGGAATGCTGTAAAGATGTTGGTCAGGGCTCCAATCACCTGATGGCTTGTCTGAGGCTTGTCTCTGCCTCCAAGTGGATCCTGATTGGTGGGAGGCTACAGCTCTTCAGATCATGGTCTTGGCTTGCCCACGGTGTGAGTGATTCAAGAGAGAACAAGAGAGAGACCTCAGTGTCTTCAGTGACCTTGCCTTAGAGGTAAGGTTTGACTATCAGGAGGTGAGAGTCAGTGGATTGCTGGCCACCATGCTTGTGAGCATTTGTATGAAGATATGGGCCCCAATTCATTGGTATCTTCAAATTAAAGTATTTTAGAGTGAAATAGAAGATTGAAAAATTAGACCAGCTCACGTTCACTATAACTTCATTCTTCATTGCCCTGGGAGAATGTCGATAAGTTCTCAGTGCTCCCAAGCTAAAGCTTTTATACTGTCTGGTAAGTGTGCAGTGTATGCCCAGTGGCTTAGTCGTGTCTGACTCTTTGCGATCCCACGGACTGTAGCCCTCCAGACTTCTCTGTCCTTGGGATTTCCCAGGCAAGAATATTAGAGTGAGTTGTCATCATCTTCTCCAGGGGACCTTTCTGACCCAGGACTCAAACCCACATCTCCCACATCTCCTGCATTGACACGCAGATTTTCAACCACTGCGCTCCCTGGGAAACCCCGCAAACTAATGCTTTTAAATGGAGAGAAGTAGGGAAAGACCAATAATAGATACAAGTTTTATGGGAACAAGCTTTTTATGAAGTTGAGACTGGAACATTTTCAGATTTTAAAGCTGCGGTCTGTTTCTGGACCAGTCAGTGCTGAGAAATCTTCCCTCCGAGAGAGTGCTTAGTGATGGCTGCTTGTTTTGCAGATTCTTTGTCAGATTGCTTACATATTTTAATTTGAGCAGTGAGCACCATTTGGGTCTGTACCCAGTCAGAACACCGCCAGTCTCATCACAGTTGTGATGAAAAATGGCAGAAATTCAAGCAGTTGGGTAATAAGAAGACTGTGGCCACCTCATGCATATGCAGGTTGAAACATTGCTAGGTTGCTAAGCACGGATGTGAGCAGAGCTAAGAGTAAAGTGTCTGGAACAGAATTTTATTTTGGAATTAAGAACATCAGGTCTTTGAAGTAAAATTAGAAAGGAAAATTAAAGTTGCCATTCCTCCCTGCTACCTTCCGCCCCAGTAATCTTTCTCCTCTGTTTCTCATCATATCCTAATACATTTTTTTCATAAGTGAAATCTGTTTTCAGGTGGGTGTGTTCATTCTGAAAGTATAGCAGGACTACTTTCAGCATCATAAATGGATGAGAAAGAAAAATATGGGAAGGATGTAAACACTTAAAAATATTAGCATTCTATTGATCTGGTTTTCATATCATGGGTTCAGTACCATTTTAGAAACAAATCATATTAGAAATGGTGTTTCTAACTATGCAATTTTATTGATGCCTCTGGTAATAGCCAACCTAGAGTACATATTTCCATGGAATAGCTATAACAGTCTTCAATGCTTGTTTATCTTTAAGGCCTTATATTGCAGGTAGGACTTACAAAATTAATATACTAATAAATTTGTAATCACCAACAGCAAAAGGTTTGATTATAATACATTAGACATTGAGATTGTTTTCTTAAGAATTTACTTCATTGACTATTTTCTTTGTTATGAGCTTAACCCATTCATTTCTTATTTTATCTTGTGATCGAGTGTTTTCATTTATAATTTATATGTAAAGGCATTGCATACTTTTAATGGTGAGATAAATTTGTTTATTTATTTATTTTGGTCTTAAACAATAGCCTTTATTTTTACACAAAGCAGTACAAAACGAGGCAGTTCCTCAAAGGGTGACTTGGAGCTAGAAAATCCATCCCGAAAAATGTTAGTGTTAGTTGCTTAGCCGTGTCCAGCTCTTCTCGACATCATGGACTGTGGCCTGCCGGTTCCTCTGTCCATGGGATTTCCCAGGCAAGAATACTGGAGTGGGTAGTAGCCATTTCCTTCTCCAGAGATAAATCTAAAAGAAAGTCCTTTCACTGAAGAAATATTTATTGGGCTTCTGTTAGGTCACTATCATGAAGAAAACAGATACTGTCACTGAATTTTTTCAGCTGCCAGTAGAGGAGAGATGGATGTTGAACTCATACCCACGCATATATAAGCATATTTGAAAAGATTTGAGCTGAGACTGGATGGATGAGTAGGGGGAGTTAGTTTCCCAGGAAGGAGCCTTCTAGGCTGCAGAGATCCACTGGGTCTGACAGCTGCCCGAACGCCTAGAGGAGAGGGCGAGGCCTGGGCTTCTGGTGCAGGATCCATATGGCCCACGTACTGAAGGTTTTAAACAGGGAATGGCTTTGTGTGTATTACTTGACTGCCGGGTAGAGAATTAAATGACTCGAGACTTAGAGAAAAGGGGGCTGGCTAAGAAGCTACGGCTTCTGTCCAAAGGTGCAACGGTGATGGATGTGTTAGGGAATTTCAACTGAGTCAGGGGCTTCCCAGGTGGCGCTACTGGTAAAGAACCCACCTGCCAGTGCAGGAGACAAAAAAGACATGGATTCGATCCCTGGTTGGGAAGACCCCCTGGAGGAGGAAATGGGAACCCACTCCAGTACTCTTGTCTGGAGGATCCCATGGACAGGGGAGCCTGGTGGGCTACAGTCCATGGGGTCGCAGAGTTGGACAGCACCGAGCGACTGAGCAGACACGCACGGGTGCAGCTGAGACAGAGGAAAGACGGCTCCCTAGAAAGAGAGCCAGAGGGTGATAGTGTTAGTCAGATCATGCGGGAGAAGTAATTTCTAGTTTTGTTAACTATGCAGCTGGTCGGAGGTTCTTTGTGTGTGTTTTTAATATATATATGTGTGTGTGTGTGTATATATATATATATATATATATATATATATTTATTTATTTCTTTGGCTGTCCTGGGTCTTAGTTGCTTCACGTTGGTTAGTTGCACGTGAAATCTTTAGTTGTGGCATGCATGATCTAGTTCCCTGACCAGGATTGAACCCGGGCCCCCTGTCGTGGGAGCATTGAGCCTTACTTAGCCTCTGGACCACCAGGGAAGTCCCAGGATTTCTATGTTTTAAAATGAGAAAAACGGCTCACACTTTTGGAGGGTGGGGTGAAGCTATGTATTGATGGTTCGAGATCTACAAATGGTTTGGGATAAAGGATGAGTTTGAGATGGTTGTGAGCGGGCCAAGTGAAGATGTCAGTCTGGCAGTCCAGGTATGTAAGTCTAGAATTCAGGAGGGGGTCAGAGAAATGAGTTTGGCAGATGTCAACATATTTGCGCTGGTTCGGCTAGTAAACAGACTGTTGTGCATACTCTTAAGCCTTGTCTGGACCAGCAATGGGACTAGGATGACATAACTGTGCTGCAATTGTATTGACATGAAAAAGAACTGCTATTTGAATAATTGAGAAAAATTGGGAATGTTGTTTAAAAAAGGAGCTTTTAGAAAGAGCCAGAACTTTCCTTTCATTAGAGCTTTTTTTGTGATTTAGTTCCTACCCTCTTTTCTTGATCTCATTCTCAAGGAATTTGGTTACTTGCTGTTCTGTGCTTTTCCAAAGACATCAATCCATTTTCTTATTAAATCTTGAGGTCTGGTTACAACATGTTGATTCCCCATTTTCCCTTGTAGCATTTTTTTTTTTTTTTAAGAAATTCCTAATCAGCTCATTCTTACTCTTAGTATCATTTTTTCCAGAGCTTTTCTGAAGCTTCACTGTGCGTTTTGGTTAGAAAGAAAACCACCAGTGCACAGTAGAACAATCACCCTGAGCTTTTTTGTTCATTTTGTCTCATTTCAGGATACTGTTGAAATCCGCCCTCCTATTAGACAGTTTAAGAAATGTTTGACTCTAGTGTTTATATTTTCAGTGGTAGAAGCATTGCCTTAAAACTTCCCTATGGATAATAACACCTTTCTCTTGAAGCAGTACAGATACGTTAATGAACTATCTGTTGATTGGATAAATTTATTTTTTAGTAACCGAAATAAATGCCTTAAAAAAATTCATTGCTTCATTGATCAGCTTTATGTTTCTAGCACAAAGGAGAAATGAAGGTGATTGATTTAATCAGAAACCCCAGGTGATGTCAGGGTCATTTCAAGTTCCCTCTGTGATCTTTGTCTTGCTTGCCTACTCTTTGGAGAGGACCACTGAGCATGTTTCAAAAGGGATGTCCCCAAGGAGAAGGGGCTTCAGTCTCTCAACCCTTGAGATGGGTAGAATGGAGGTGAGGAAAAAGGAACTGGCCAGAGCTGATTTCCACAGAAATTTTAAGAAATCAACATGAAAACAAAATGCACAGTTAAACCCAGATTTTCACCTAGCAGGCAGAAAAGGAGATCGAAAAGTCGAGAACTGCAGAGTATGGTGACTCACAAGTCTTCTAGGATGTTAACATGTTTGGCATTCTATGTCACTGGTGTTAAAGTTTTGTGAACATTATCCACAACAGGAAATACATATTGGGCTTCCCTGGTAGCTCAGTGGTAAAGAATCTGCCTACATACAGGAGCCACAGGTTCAATCCCTGATCTGGAAAGATCCCATGTGCTGCAGAGTGGCTAAGGCCGTGTGCCACAAGAGAGAAGTCTGCTACTGCACTGAGAAGCCCTCGGCACCACAGCTAGAGAGTAGTCCATGTGGCTGTAACTAGAGAAAGCCCTCGAGGCAGTGAAGACCCAGTGCAGCCAAAAATAAATAAATAAAATTGGTATTTTTAAAAAATAAATGCATATCATTGCATGACCCACTGTTCACCTACAAATTCATTTCTTTATTTAAAAGTGCTGTTAGCATCCTATTGGCTCCATTTTCATTGTTCTCTAGTAGGTCAGACCAGAGTTTAAAAATACTGCCCTGGGAAACAGTGAGATTCACACAGACGAGCAGAAGTGAACTAAGGGTTGATTTTTCAATTTAACTGTTGTGGGTCGTGTGCCAGTGTGACTAGAAATCCAACCACCTTGATCGTCTGGCACACAGCTCTCCACACAGCAAGTGTCAAGTTACTGCTGAACAAACGCGGCACAGTAGTCATCACTACCGTGTGGCCAAATTGCTTGTTACTGATATCAGTCTCACCCTCTAAATCCATCCGGTTGCAAGACAGGAGATGCCTGTTTATCAACTGCAGCTTCCACTAACCAAAAGAGTTCTACAAAATAAGCTCAGTTGTAACCCAATCAAATGAGGAGGATCCCCTGTGGCTTCCTGATGAGGCTGTCATGACATGGCATCTAGTCTTGTCCAAATCGAGCCATCCTAGAGCCCAAGATAGATGCCGAAGGGGGTGATGCAAAGGTGTGAGTGCCAGGAGGTGAGAATCCTTGGCTGTCTTAGAGGCTGGCTACCATTCCTTAAAATGTTATCTTTGTTAATAATTGCCTTGATTTTTTTTTTTTTTAAACAAAGAGGAAAAGAAAAGTGAAGTCACTCAGTTGTGTCCAACTCATTGCGACCCCATGGACTGTAACCCACCAGGCTCCTCTGTCCATGGGATTTTCCAGGCAAGGATACTGGAGTGGGTTGCCGTTGGAAACATGTAAATGCTTCTTTTATTTTTGAATTTTGTAAGACCTTTCATTTGTGGAGAAGTGCTGACATTTCTACATTTCCCAGGTAATTTGTTGAGATTCCAAAGGAATAAAAATGATAAATTTTAGAAAATGTGATTCATGAGGAAATAATGAATCATTAGACAAGTTGTATTTAAAGTGCAGAATTATGAAAAATTAAATATTGGGAAGAATATAGATGGAATCAATAAGGATAGAAAATAATTTAGTAAAGTCAGTAATCCTAGTCATCAAATAAGTAAAATGACCCATCAGTTGATGGTCAGAGACATGAGTCACTAAACTTTAAAGGAGTAGATACTATGGGAAGATGGGCATGAACATTTTACTGAATTGCTGATCTATATGAGGAGGTAGCAGCAGTGGCCTGTGGACCAAATCCAGCCTGCTGCCTGTTTTTGTAAATAAAGTTTTATTGGAAAACAGCCACATCCATTTGTTTACATATTGTTGATGACTGCTTTTCCACTATAACAGAAGAGATTGTAACCTAGTCTGTGTGGTCCACAAAGCCTAAACTATCTGATAACCTTTGCAGAATAAATTTGTTGACCTCTGCTCTAGATTTTAGACTTTTAAATGCAAGATTAGATTTTGCAGTGTTGATTAAATGCATAAATCCAAGGACTGTAGTATGTAAGTCAGCTTCTAAACATGAATGAAGATACAGTGTTAAGTGTTTCTATTCTTTTTTAGAAGAAAAGTCTCAGTAATTAGAAGAGGGACTGAATATAGGAAGATTCACAAGAAAAATGTTTCATTAGGCAAAGACTTTGTTTATTAAGATAATCCATGAGCTTCAGATGGGGCTCCTGGGGGAAAATAAATGCGAACATTATGGTGACTGGCTTATGTTACTGTGAAAAAGCAATTTCAAATTTGTGATCAATTTCTTACTCTGAATTGGAAATAAGGACTGTTTTATTTACTTTGAAATCTATTCTGGTTTATGGTAAAGTTTTATTTTTTTTCCCTTTTAAAAATGAAAATATAGCCTTAAGAATATGCCTCTCCCCTCAAAAAAAAAAAAAAAATCCACCAATATGTCCTCGAGTAATACCCGTCTATTGCAGGATGACTTGACGAGATACAGGTAATTAGTAATCTTAGACGATATGCTGCAGACAAATTGAAAAATGAAATTTCTGGGAAAGAAGCACAAAATTGAGGGGTCAGGGTCAGATGACTGAGGCCAAGATGCTAGGTATTCACATGCAGGGAGAATGGGAAAGGCCAGATGCGGTATATTTCTGGTAGTACCAGCCCCATGCCTGCCTTCTCCTACCGGATTGTCTTTATGGCCATTATTAAATGTTTACTTTTCTAAACTAGTGAAAGTAATTTATACCAAATACAGCATTTTTAGATTATGACATAAAGAAGAAAGGACATAGAGGTGAAGTTATTCTAGTATTCTTTGAAATTAATAACTACCGGTTTATTAGGAGAGACTTTATTAGTTTATTAGTGAGAGACTTTATTTTGGGGGCTCCAAAATCACTGCAGATGGTGACTGGAGCCATGAAATTAAAAGACACTTGCTCCTTGGAAGAAAAGCTACGACTAACCTAGACAGCATATGAAAAAGCAGAGACATTACTTTGCCAGCAAAGGTCCTTCAAAAACTATGGTTTTTCCAGTAGTCATGTATGGATGTGAGAGTTGGATCATAAAGAAAGCTGAGCACCAAAGAATTGACGCTTTTGAACTGTGGTGTTGGAGAAGACTCTTGAGAGTCCTTTGGACTGTGAGGAGATCAAACCAGTCAATACTAAAGGAAATCAACCTTGAATATCCATTAGAAAGACTGATGCTGAAGCTGAAACGTCAATACTTTGGCCACCTGATGTGAAAAACTGACTCATTAGAAAAGAGCCTGATGCTGGGAAAGATTGAAGGCAGGAGGAGAAGGGGACGCCAGAGGATGAGATGGTTAGATGGCATCACCGACTTGATGGACATGAGTTTGAGCAAGCTCTGGGAGTTGGTGAAGGACGGGGTAGCAAGACTAGGGCTTGTGTCTAGGGGCGTCTCACTTTGGACCTCTCCACCCCACACTGCTCACCCACGTACCTGTTGCCTTGTTCCGACTCCTCTTGTTTTTCTTTCCATTTTCCCTTCTTTCCGTCTCTGATTTCCTTTTTTCTTTGTAATTGTGTGATAGATGCCATGGGAAACAAAGTAAACCATGGAAGTCACATCACCCGGGCTGCCAACATTCACTGTGCTCATCACCTGCTTCTGGAATGATGTATCGACATGTGCCAGACACCTGCCAGGATGGGGCACAGTTTTGCCCAGTTCTTTTTAGGTTTTTGTTTTTTGTTTCTGTTTAGAAGTTTTGAATTTTTATTTATTTTGCTACTCAGGGTCTCAGTTGTGGTATGTGGGATCTAGCTCCCAACCAGGGATCAAACCCGGGTCTCCTGGGTTGGGAAGCACAGTCTTAGCTGTTGGACCACCAGGGAAGTTCCCTGCCCTGTCCTTTTTAACAGGCACGTGACCTGTTCCACAGTTACAGATACTGACACTTTAACTTACGCAGCCCTTCCTGTTGAGTATCCTCTTGGCTCTTGGCATCTTGCTTTCTGTCTTTGTTGCTGTTTATGTAACTTTGCCTGATGAGCATCTGGTGTTTGCCTTACCTACACCAATTGAGATGACTCAAGTGTATCTATGCGTCTAGATGATTTTTCGAAAACATCTTTTCCATGACCTTGAGTCGTCTAGTTTCTTGAAAACAGGATTTTGTTTCTCTGTCATGAGGTTTTGTCACCCCTTCTTAAATTCCTTGAAAAGTCTCTGTCTTTGTTCATTTATCAACAGATTACATTTTATGTGTCAATTCTGATTTAAATTTTTTTAAGGGTCTGCTATTTCAAGCACATGTTTTAAAATACCACAGACAGGTGATTTGAGAGTTTGTCATAGGTCGTTAGACTTTAAAATCATGCATGTTGTTAAATGTATGTAGTGTTTGAGTCACAAACAAGATGTAATTTTTCCAAAAGAACATTAAAATAACTAACCTAATCCCCAGTGTCATTTTAGTAAGTTAGTAATGAAGATCACAGTTTATCATCATTGTTGATATACTGGTTAATTATGTTTTCTCTACAGAAGTGATGCTTATTTTGGAAGATTTTTTTTATTTTATTTTAGAAAACGAACTTTTCTAAAATGCACTAGGACTTTGTGTACAGAGTGTCTTATTGTATATAGTAGACACTGGTACATATTTTTAAAAGATAGAGAGGGGTGGATGGACAAATGAATAGGAGGGAAAAAGGAGAAAAAGTAAAATGAAAAATTTTTTAATGTGTAACTAGCAAGAGTGTCTTACAAAGCAGGAAGAAAACCTACTCTGTTTGTCTGTTGTTTTCAGTTCAGTTGCTCAGTCGTGTCCGACTCTTTGTGACCCCATGAATCACAGGCCTCCCTGTCCATCCCCAACTCCCAGAGTTCACTCAAACTCACGTCCATCGAGTCGGTGATGCCATCCAGCCATCTCATCCTCTGTCGTCCCCTTCTCCTCCTGCCCCCAATGCCTCCCAGCATCAGGGTCTTTTCCAGTGAGTCAGCTCTTCACATCAGGTGGCCAAAGTATTGGAGTTTCAGCTTCAGCATCAGTCCTTCCAGTGAACACCCAGGACTGATTTTCTTTAGGATGGACAGGTTGGATCTCCTTGCAGTCCAAGGGACTCTCAAGAGTCTTCTCCAACACCACGGTTCAAAAGCATCACTTCTTCAGCACTATGCCTTCATGGTTTATAATAGAATGAGAAAATAGGCAAAATAGGCTTTTTGGAGTCCAAAATTGATTGATGATGTTGATGTTATTAAAATGTTTAAATCCTTGGTTAAGTCCCGAGGACCTGTCTTATTACTGTTAGAAGTAAATATGCCCCCTGCCACCTAGACCTCCTGCCCTGCCCTTCCATAGAGACAGCTCCCTTCTCTGCTGGCTCCGCACTGCACTTCCAGCATTAAGAATCTCTTCTTTCTCATTTTACTCATCCCCTTGGCGGCATTCAGTGTAGTCAGCCCTTGACACCCTTTCCCCCCTTGGCTTCTGTGAGATCACATGCGTCTGGATTTCAGCCTACCTTTCTGCATACTCCTTGCTGGCTCCTTTTCTTCTGCTGCAGTCACCCTGGTCACCCTGCCATGCTTCAGATATGCCAGTGATCCTTATTTTAGGTCGTAGGGGCCTTAGTGTTGCCTTCTTTGTCTGCCCGGCCCTCCATGCACACCTCATCTTTTAAATGAGGCTCACCTTGACCCCCATTTAGCTCCATCATCCTAGCCGCACTCCCAATTCCTCTACTTTTTCTTTAGCAGTTACCCCTTCTGTCATACCACGCGTGTCTGCTAAATTGCTTCAGTTCTGCCTCTTTGCAACCCTATGGACTGTAGCCTGCCAAGCTCCTCTGTCCATGGGATTCTCCAGGCAAGAATATTGGAGTGGGTTGCCATTGCCCTCCTCCAGGGAATCTTCCTGACCCAGGGATCTAACCCAGTTCTCCTGCTTGGCAGGCAGATTCTTTACCACTGAGTCACCTGGAAAGGCCCTGTCATACCACACAGTGTACTTATTCTTTAGGTTGTATTTGCCTTCTCCAAGAGTATAAGCTCCACGAGGGTAAGGGTCTGGCCTTTTCACCAGGATCCCAGGCATCTGTAGTAGGCATTGTGGATTCATGAAGGCATAACATCTGTCCTGTGTCACTTCATTCACTTCCAGGGCCCTCTGCACACCATGTGCCAGTCAGTCATAAGCCCTCATCTCCAGCCAGACCTTTGCTCACTTCTCCATCCACTGACCTCACCACATATCATCTAATGGACACAATCAGAAAAAAAAAGGGTCAGTGCTGCACTCTCCTTAATTTCTGCCTTTCCTTCACTTCCCCCCGACCCCCAACCTCCACTCCGTCAGTAAGCTCTGTTGACACTTCCCCATCCCAGATAGCACCCCAGTATTTCCCGCCATACCTCCCAGCTGTCTGGCCATCGCTTCTCACCCCAACAGTTCCAGTGGCCTCTCAGCTGTTCCCGCTTCTCCTCTTGACCCTTTACCGTCCATTTTCCACGCTGTAGCCAAAGGCGTCTTTTTAAAATGTACACAAATCACCTTACATCACAGGCTTGGAGTGACTTTTCCATGGCACGTAGAATAAAATCCAGAGTCCCATCTCTGGCTCATAAATCCAACCCCAGTGTACCTTCGACAGCTCACGCCTCATCTCCCAGCTTTCCCCCTCACTCACCACGCTCTAGTCACTGGGGCCTTCTTTCTTCTCTTTAGCTATGCTGGGCCTTGGAACGTTCACACTGTCCACTCTATCTGGATTTCTTTCCCCTCTTTTCTGCCATTATTTAAGCCAGCACTTAAATGTCACCTCGAGACTTTGCTTGACCATCCATCCTTCACTCAGTCACTTATCTTGGTTCATGGCATAACCCTCTCCCACTCTCTTGTAGTCAGCCCTCCATACCCACGGTTTTGCATCCTCAGATTCAACCAACCACGGATCGAAAATATTCAGGGAAAAAATCCCAGAAAGTTCCAAAACACACAACACTTAAATCTGTCTTGCACCAGCAGCTATTTACATAGCATTTACAAGGAGATCAAACCAGTCAGTTCTAAAGGAAACCAGCCCTGAATATTCATTTGTAAGGACTGTTCCTGAAGTTGAAGCTCCAAAACTTTGGGCCTCCTGATGCAAAGAGCTGACTCACTGGAAAGGACCCTGATGCTGGGAATAATTGAAGGCAGGAGAAGGGGGTGACAGAGGATGAGATAGTTGAATGGCATCACTGACTCAATGGATATGAGTTTGAGAAAACTCTAGGAGATAGTGAAGGACAGGGAAGCCTGGCATGCTACAGTCCATGGGGTTGCAAAGTCAGACACTACTTAGTGGCTGAACAACCATAACATTATATTAAGCATTATAAATAATCTGGAGATGATTTAAAGCACAATTTTATATAAGGTACTTGAACATCCACAGATTTTGGTGTCCATGGGGAATTCAGGAACCAGTTCTCTGTGGATCCTGAGGGAATATGGTACATTCTTTACAAACTGAGTTTCTTTCCTGTGAGAATGTAAGCTCTGAGAGCACAGGCCTGTTTACTGCTGTATCCCTGCTGTGTAGCAGTGTCTGGCAGAGTTGATGCTCCATAGATATTTGTGCGTATAATGAATATAGACAATAATATTCCATTGTAATGGTGTGAGTTGGTAAGTATTGCTTCAGTGGCAATCATGGTACAATATATGCATGTATCAAAGTAATATGCCATGCACTGTAAATTTACAAATAAGTCAAATTTATCAAATAAAAATATAATTAAAAATAAATATTTGGGGATTTCCCTTATGGTCCTGTGGTTAAGAATCTGTCTTCCAGTGCAGGGGACGTGGGTTCCATCCCTGGTCAGGGAACTAAGATCCCAGATGCGACAAAGCAACTAAGCCCGTGCATCTCAACTAGAGAACCCATGCATTGCAACAAAGACCCAGCGCAGCCTAAATAAATAAATATTTGCAGAATGAATGAATGAACAAAGGGAACAGATTGGTTTATTTTGAAGTTATACATTTCTGTTATACTTAAGATAATTTTGTAACTAATTGACTATGAGTCTTTAGGTGGTATGGAAAGAAATATACTATTCTGATTTTGGGCAAGAGTTCCTAAAAAATACTCACTCTTCTGTCTCTTAGTAGAAAGCAGGAAACAGTTCTGCCCCACCCTCATTTTCTCTCTCTCTCTCTTTTTTTTTTACACAATACAATATTTTGAAAAATGTTTTTCTCTTATATCTTTATTTAGAAGCAAAATTTTGCACTTGCTTTTGTTTTTCTAGTAAAGCACGAGAGACTTCCTTATAGTCTTAAGCACTGTCTATAGCAGGAGACAGCTTGAATGCCAAAATAATGTATAATTAGGTCTGTTCATTATCTTGCCACATGGTAAGTAGATGCTAAGGGTTTATCACTGCAGTAAAAGTCACTGGGATATTTAAGTTTATTTTATGAAAACATGCTTTAAAATTTACAATTCTTTTGTCAGACAGTAACAAATTATTGTGCAGAAGGTATTCCTTTACCAAAGGCTTTTGGAGATAAATGGCCCAGATTTTGCAGAGATTCTTTCTGTTACTTTATTTTTTTCCCTCATTGTACATTGCCTGGTCTCACTTTCTTGCTATGTATTTGGAGAAAAATTTTGATTTATTAGTTACTAAGATTGCATAGTACAAAAACAATCACAGTGCTTCTGCTTTTTTCCCTTTAATACCCTCTGATGATCTCTGAATAGGAATGCAGTAAAATATAAATAGGAATCTTTTACCAACATGATGTATAGACTGTTCCTGTTTTGTTATCAGTTTATCCCAAAGAAGGAAGTGGTGACTGATGCCGTGGCTGTTTTCTAACTTGTGCCTTATTTCTCATCTTTAAGAGCCTGTTGCTTGGGGCTGGGGATGGAGGTGGGGGCCTCACTGCAAATGAGGCATGAGGAAATTTTTAGAGGTGATGGAAATATTCTAAAAGTGAATGCAGGAACTTTCTTGGCAACTCTGTGCTCCCAATGCAAGGCCAAGAGTTTAATCCCTGGTTGGGGAAGTAAGACCCCACATGCTTTGTGGTATGGCCAAATCAATCAATAAATTTTTTTGTAAGATTAAAAAAAAGTGGATGTGGTAATAGTTGTGTGGCTTATAAACTTATTAAGAGCCATTGGATTGTGCACTTTATGAGTTTTATGAATGTGAATTTAACTTCAGTAAAACTGGACAGAACCTGATTTAGTCTTCTTTGCCTCATGGTCCTTGCTTCTCCCTTTCCTGTCAGTTCATATTTTCACAGTTACTCTCCTCTCTTCCACTAGGTCTTCCCATGTTGCCTCAGCTATTGAAAATTATTTTTTTAGATAATTCTACGTCCTTCATAAGCTTGGGCTTCTCTGGTGGCTCAGATGGTAAAGCGTCTGCCTGCAGTGCGGGAGACCCAGGTTCAGTCCCTGGGTTGGGAAGATCCCCTGGAGAAGGAAATGGCAACCCACTCCAGTACTCTTGCCTGGAAAATTCCATGGACTGGGGAGCCTGGTAGGCTACAGTCCATGGGGTCATAAAGAGTCGGACACGACTGAGCGACTTCACTCATAAGCTTACTGCTCTTTAAAACTCATTCAGATTGTGGGCTTGGGGGGTCCAAAATCTTGATCCAAATTCTAGTACTTATAATCTGTGACATTGGGTAGGTCTTTTGAACCTCAGTCTCCAGATCTGTAGAATTATAATCAGATCTGTTGGATTGGGATGTTGTGAATGTTACATGAAACCATGTTTTTAACATTCTGTGTTATTTGTTGCCTTTTTTTTTTTTTTAAGCATCCTAACAGTTGAGTTAGTATAACAAAGTTCTGGTGGACACACCAACTAGGGAATCATAGCACAGCTGTACCACTTTCCAGCTGTGTGAGCCTGGGAAAGACAATTAATAAACCTCTTTGCTTTCATTTTCTCATCTCTGTTTGAGATTTTAGAGTAAAGTTGTTGCAAGGGCAGATGATACAACCCATGTAAACTTTGTAGTGGCGTGTCTGGCAAAAAGTAAACCCTCAATAAAAACTTGTTATTAAGTCTCTTTAGGACTTAGGCCCACCTGAGCCTTTCCTAAGCTGACTTTCATCCCTACAGTACTATTAAAACAGTGTTCACGGGGTTTGTGGTGATGTGCTATGATAAATCTGCTGACCTTTTCTAGTCATTAATCTACAGACCCTTCTGTCCTTGACAGTCTGGCCACTTCCTTGAAGTTCCCTTCCTTGGATCCCTCCATATTGAAAACAAGTGAAAGTGTTAGTTGCTTCATGTCCAACTCTCTGTGATCCCATGGACTGTAGCCCGCCAGGCTCGTCTGTCCATGGGATTCTCCAGGCAAGAATACTGTGGGTTGCCATTTCTCTCTCTAGGGTATCTTCCTGACCCAGGGATCGAACCCAGATATCCTGTATTGCAGGCAAATTCTTTTTTGTCTGAGCCTCTGGGGAAGCCCATTCCCCCTTATTACCCCTTCTCATTATTTCCTCCATGAGTGGTTCTCCCATTCTGATCTCCCGTCTCAGGTTCTTTATCCAGTCTCCCTTCTTCTTCTGCAGATTTGTGCCTTTGACCTTGATCTCTGTTTTGAACCCCAGACGTGTATTTCTATCAGTCAGTAGCAGATATCACCAGGTAGCTGTCAGGACACTCTTTTCCACCTGTTTCACACTGAACTGACTCTGCTTCCTGTCCTCTCTCCTGCTGGATTCACCCTCCCTTGAGAGGCAGCCCTTCCACCTGTCTTTTGCATCTTTCTTCTCTGGCTTAGTCAGTTACCTCACTACACCCACTTTCTCCCAGAATCCTTGTAGTTGTGCTCTAGTTTTCCATCTATTTGACCACCTCCATCCATTCGTACACCCTATCCTGTAGATTCTGTCCTTAAATTTTCTCAAATTTATTATTTTCTCTCCATTCCTTCCCTTATTGTACTCCTTTGGAATCTCTCTCTAATTCTCATATCAATGACCAACTCATTCATGTCTGACTCTTTGCAACTCCATGGGCTATAGCCAGCAAGGCTCCTCTGTTCATGGGATTCTCTAGGCAAAATACTGGAGTGGGTTGCCATGCTCTTCTCTAGGGGTTCTTCCCAAACCAGGGATTGGAACTGGATCTCTTGTGCTGCAGACAGATTCTTTACTGTGAGCCACCAAGGGAGCGGATTACTCATAAAGTCTTTTATAAACTGTCCATGTGCCTAGCTGGCTACCTTCTGCTTTGCTGCCCCCCGGCTGTGCATTTGGGGGAACTGCCTTTCTCCACACCGTATGCGTCTTTTCCGGCTTTCTGCCTTGCCCACATTGTTCCTTTGTTTTTGCGTTAAAGAATCCTCTGAAGTATCTATCTGCCCTTTTGTACCAGAACATCTTCATTTTCTTCCTGCCAATCTTGCTCAGATATTAACTCATTTGTAAATCATGCAAAATTATTGTATCCTTAACATACTCCCTTTCCTGTCTCTATCATTGTCTCTCAATTTTTTATGTGTTCAGGGTTTCCCTGGTGGCTCAGATGGTGAAGAATTTGTCTGCAATGCAAGAGACCTGGGTTTGATCCCTGGCTTGGGAAGATCCCCTGGAGAAGGGAATGGACACTCCCCTCCAGTATTCTTGCCTGGAGAATTCCATGGACAGAGGAGCCTGGCAGACTACAGTCTATAGGGTCACAGAGTTGGACATGACTGAGTGACTACCATTTAACACCCTGTAACCTCCTGGGTACTTCAAACAGTGGCTCTTAACCAGGGGAACCTCAAAATCATGTAGGGAGCATCTTCTTCATGTCTGCCCTGCCCCAGCCCTGAAAATGTTCAGAATGAAAGATTTCAGGACCTTGGATGCATGTGCTTGAGTGTGGTTTTAGCTACCGAAATGATTCTGATGTGACCCTCTGGTTAAAAAAAAAGAGAGAGAGACAAGTTGCAATAAAGGGCTCATGTGTTGATTTCCATTGTCCCTCCTGTCCTTCCCTCCCTGTGCTTAGGAATGAATGCTGGGTGTGTTTATTACCCAGCAGGGTCCATCCAACCTCACATGTGTACATGCAGTGAAATACACTCTGACTGTGTACAGTCTTCAGAGGTTACTCCTCACTCGTTATGGAAATAGATTCTATCTTTTGTTGAACTTTTACAGATTCATCCATTCTTTTTGGGGTAGCATTCGGGAAAATTTTTATCACGTTTTGTAGGTAGAGAAAGGGTAATAAGCAAGTCAGTTAAAGAATGAGTGATGAAACAGAAAGATTTAAAACAAGAAAAAAAATATAGGACCGCTAGGTGAAAATCAAAGGATACAGGTAATTACAAGAGGACTTCAGATTTAAATCAGAATGCTGAGGTTGAATATGCAGGAGCGAGGAAATTCAGGTTGAAGATCTATTCAGTGATAAGGCAGAATTCAAAAAGTACATTTGAAAAGGGATATACATGTGCTGGGAAAAAATGCCAATTTTACCCCCCTCCCCCCTTTTTTTGTATCTCCCTGTCTTTCCAAAGTTGACTGCTTCATTCTGCTTTTTAACACATTACAGGACCCCAGTGCTTCCACTATGCAGGGCGTCAAATGCTCCTTTGGGCTTCCCTGACAGCCCAGTTGGTAAAGAATCCGCCTGCAATGCAGGAGACCCAGGTTTGATTCCTGGGTCGGGAAGGTTCACTGGACAAGGGATAGGCTACTCACTCTAATATTCTTGGGCTTCCTTTGTGGCTCAGCTGGTAAAAAATCTGCCTGCAATGCCGGAGACCTGGGTTCGATCCCTGGGTTGGGAAGATCTCCTGGAGAAGGGAAAGGCTACCCACTCCTGTATTCTGGCCTGGATAATTCCATGGACTATATAGAATGTTCCTTGCTATCTGTTGCCAAGTATTAATACCATCCCAGAATAATTAACTGCTTTTTCCCCTTCTCTCAACCAGTGTTGACCCTTTCTGATCCCCGTACTGGTTCCCAGGGTAAAGAACCCACCTGTCAGTGCGGGTAGACGTAACAGAGATGCAGGTTCAATCCCTGGGTTGGGAAGATCCCCTGGAGAAGTGAATGGCATCCCATTCCAGTATTCTTGCCTGGAGAATCCTGTGGACAGAGGAGCCTGGCAAACTATAGTCCACAGGGTCACAAAGAGCTGGACATGACTGAAGCGACTAAGCACACACACGCTGCTGTCCTTCCCCGTCCCTGAACTGGGCGTTCCCTCTTCCTAACCTCCCCTTTCCGATCCAGATCCTTAGTATTCATCTAATAAGTTCACCCCCGTGCAAAACCTTTTCTAAATTTCCCTTCTCAGAATTCTTTCTGTCTTCCCTCTAAACACTCCAGAACATGAAGGCACCTCTCTTCTGCCATGGTGATCTGATCTTAGTTATTGGTTTTCTTGCCTCATCGTCTCTAATCTCTGCTGGAGAGAGAGACAGTACTCATTTTTTTAATGTCCACTCTGTGTTGCCTTGTACCATGTCTCATGTTGATTTTTGTTTGTTTGCTAGTTTTCAGTGAAGAACTTTTCTCATTCAGCAATCACAGGGAGCTTTCCTTGAGTATTTTAGGTAACTTCCTATTTCTACAGAGTCCTCACCCTGACATGTACAATGCCTAAAACTTAGTAGATGTAACAGTACACGAAACGTAGGCATAATGACTTCTTGATAATTTGCTTTTGTTCTGTGTTCCTTTGCTTCCTGTGCCTTTTCATTAAAGATGGAATGTTTACGTAGACCCACAGACCTTGGAGTTGTACCTACTGAATTTTCCTTGACAGTGAGTTGCTTTGGTAGAATGCCGAAGAAACTGGTGTGTTGGCAGTTTTCTTTGAACTTAACACCTTTGTTTTCTAGAAAGGTATTGGAATTACAGGAGTTTCCCTGGTGGCTCATTAGTAGAGAATCCACTGCCGGCGCAGGAGATGCGGGTTGGATACTTGGTCCGGGAAGATCCCCTGGAGAAGGAAATGGCACCCACTCCAGTGTTCTTGCCTGGGAAATCCCATGGACAGAAGAGCCTGGTGGGCTACAGTCCATGGGGTCATAGAGAGTCAACAACGTTGGAATTACATGTGGTTCCATAAACAGTTCCCTGTCATCTTTTATTTTTTAAAAAAACTTTAACATTTTATTTTTAACCTCTCTGAACCTTTAAAAATCTTGTCCCACTATGTATGAGGGACCTTACCTCAGTTACTGCCATGGAGTCTATCTGTTTCCTATGCCTTCTCACTTTCCCAGGCCTTCCACGTTAATTTGGGGGTAGGGGTTGGAGGGAGGCAGGGCTACTGTGCACAAAATGAGACCTTGGTGTGTTGGGGAGGTAGACAGGTAGTTTACAATCAGGAAGCGCTGCTGCTGCTGCTAAGTCGCTTCAGTCGTGTCCGACTCTGTGCGACCCCATAGACGGCAGCCCACCAGGCTGCCCCGTCCCTGGGATTCGTCAGGCAGGAACACTAAAGTGGATTGCCATTTCCTTCTCCAATGCATGAAAGTGAAAAGTGAAAGAAGTTGCTCAGTCGTGTCCAACTCTTAGGGATCCCACGGACTGCAGCCTACCAGGCTCCTCTAGAAGTAACCAAAAAGGACTGTGGAGGAAGGGAAATCATACCTTACCTCAGGGCCCGTTGCAAGACAGGTCAGCCCCACTCTGTCCATGGTTTGCTTCCCCAGGGTGGCTGTATGTCAAATATATAGGCACTTGCTAGTTTTGCTTGTCTGTCCAGGGTGAAAATGGGAAGTAGGCATTCAAGAATCGTCTGGTTGGTTTGATCGGGTTGTATCCGCCTGCTAGGTTTCTGTGTCTAGGAGACTGAAATGGTCACAGCGAGCAGAGGATAAGCTTCTTGACCATATTTCCATCATGTAGAACTGCATGGTCTTTGCAGCAACTTACTCAGCAAACCAGGCAAATGAGTTATTTGATGACATAAATATACATATGCAAACTATTTGGGTGATTTCTGTGTGTATGGTTGTGTGGCATTTTGGTAAAAATTGTTCTTGAAAATGTGGGGAAAGAAAATTTTAAGTCCTATTTAAAATTCTATCAACATTTGGGTGAGGCCTGTTTTATATAAGCATGTAATCTGTTATGTAATGTATAATCTGTAGGTGAGAAAAATCTTATCTGCTATAGTTTGAATACAGCAGACATTTTTAATAAAGATACTGACCATTCCAGCTTACTGATATTTAGTAATATTTCCAAAGCAGAAATGAAAATAGTGCTGGATAAGTTTGTAGATGATTTTATTTAGGGGCTAGACAAGAGGACAGAATGAGAGGTTAGAAAGTGACATGTATGGCTCCAAGTTTGCTTAATTCATCAGTGGTCACACTTAATTTGGGGGATCACATCCTGGCTATCTGGAAGTTTCCAGTTCATTCCAGCATTTTGGATGCTCGTGTGGACATAGCTAATGTGATAATTGAAACCTAAGGACTTATTTGAATAATAGAAAAATAATCATTTCCAGTCACATCAAGTTAAATGAACCGCAAAAATCATGAAGCTAAAGACAAATCAATGTTCACTTGGTGGTCCTGTTCAGTTTATTGCAGTTAATGATCTTCGATTGAATATGCGGCTCTCAGAGTTTGTTTGGAAGTAGGCCATCACATGTCGACATGAAATACCAAGTCATTTAAATTAGATACTGAGCATGCTCGTAGGGAGTACTTATTCTTGGAGGCTGCAGTGTGGTTCAGTTTTCTTCTAGTGGCAGGAACAGAAAGAGATCACGGTGTGCCCTTTTGTCATCATTCTGTCAGAGAGCGTGTAATCTGCCTCTGGAAACCAGAGGCCTGAGACAAAGAGAAGCATGGAAGTTGTTAGCAGAAGGCTGTTTGGTGAGTTAACCAGCTGTTTTATTCTATTCTGTAATTCCTAGCAAGGCTCTATCTTTACTTATATCTTTTGCATTTTTTATACTAAGCTGTAGCCTTATGTAGCAAAGTGACTTAGCTCAGACTGGGAAAAAATTGTTTCTGCTATCCGTATCTCACTCTTTTGAAATATTTTCAGTATATTTCTGAGATGACAAGTTTGTGAATTGCTATGATGGTATTCCTCCGTGTTCTCTACAGATTTCATTTGCTCACTGGTGCTGAATAACGCTAGCAGAATTGTGTGCTGAGAGAATTCAAGATTTGTCTGGGTGGACAGTTTAACAGTTTTGCTCTTGTATTTTAATTAAGTTAATCTTTTTTTTTTTTACTTTCACATTTTAAAATTATATGTAATGAAGCAGTGGTAAGAATTCAGCCTAAAAGCAAGAATTTTAAAACTGTATCTAATAAAGTAATAGCATAAGAGCAAGAATTCTTTAAAGAGAACGAGAGGCTCTGTTGCCCCTGTTTTTACATAGGTGGTTCAAAAATAAATTGGCTTTGTAATGTAACTGATCATTTAAAAAATACTCTAAAAATGATATGAATTTGTTAACACTGTAAAATATGTTGCAGTTATTCAGGATTCATATTTGGAATTTGTTTTTAGTTATTGAATTAGCTACAGAAGTGTTCTGAGTACAGTAATTGTACTCATTTGGGGCTCTTCTTACTTCCCTTGAGCTCATATTATGGTGATTGCTGGGCAGATAATCTTAAAATGTTTTCTGATTATTTGTTATCCAATATATTCATGTTTTACCATGAAGTTAAAGGAGAAAAAAATTTTTTTGCAATTTTTTAATATTCTTATATCAAGCAAGATTTTAAATCTATGCATCATTATTTCATAATAAACATGATTTTGATTATGTTTATAATAGATAAACTTGGCAAACAAGTCTTCAGGGTATTCTCCTAAAGACTAAAATTGCACACTCTGACCAAGATAAATCATACTGTTTTTAAGATTTGAAGAAAAAGCACACAATTACCATGTTTATTTCCTTGAGGGAAAATCATGTTGGTGACTAAACAGAGATGTCAGATAGGGAAATTGAGGTATAGAAGGTGCATTAAAGAGCTCTAGAAAAACGAGAGGGTGGGAGAAATAGGAAGAGAATACTAAAAGCCTAGTGCCTTCAAATGCCAGGCAATTATGGGATGCTTTCCTAAAATATCTTTGTTTTGAGAACTGCCCCCACTATGCCATTTTCCAGGATTGGCACCTGTGAAGGAGGTGGGTGTGTACTTAAGCTTATATATTCATGGAAACGGGAGGGTTAGCAGTTAGAGATGAGAACTGGGTGACATCCTCAAGAAATCTATTCCTACTTCTAAACACTGACTCACTTGTGTGGCCTGGGGCAGCACATACACCCGGTTTATTTCCACTTATTTTTAATATATAATGATATTTTCCCATGGTAATAGGAGGTTCATTTAAGGTTTCTAAAGTAATAATAAGATGATTTCTTGGACTGTGGCAAAGATTTGCCAGGGATGTATGTCATTCACAGAGAGCTACTGTGGGGAAAAAAGCAAGTGCTGCTTTGACAGAGTCCTATCAACTGTTTTCTTTTTTAATAAAAAATATTTCAAATGTGTAAGTTCTCTGTGGTCTTTGAATTTTTCAGAGATATATATTGCATGTATATTATATAATTAGAAGATTGCAAATTTTAACCCCTCCCCCCCATATTTACTCATGAAATACTCATGAAATTTTCATGTAAAATACACTATTTTCTTTTATGTATTTAGTCCCATTTACCTCTAAGCATAGATCTTTGGTAGAAGATAAATAGATAATCAGTAGAAGATCTATTAAAGAAAATATTAAGAAACGCTGAGGAAATGAAAAGAGGAGACTATGAAAAGAAAAATTACTGATAAGAATTTCTTTGCCAGGTTTCTGAAGATGAAACATACACCTCTATATTTTGTTCTTTTCCACATCATTAAGTTCGTGCAGTCACTTATTTAACTTAACATCTGCCTAATGAGGAGCATTTATTTCCCTAGCTTTTATGAAGTTCAGTAGGAGTTGAAGGTCCCCAGTGGTGTTAGCTGAAAATGGGGTCTGTGGTCAAGTAAGTTTAGGTAACGGTGGGTCTCTAACATCTTATTCAGAACTTTTTTCTCTGGAATATGGTTTACTTTGAAAAGAGAAATCAATACATGATATTAAACATTAAGCACACATTTTAATTCTGAATATATTCCGTATATTGAAATATCCAGAAAAGTGAAGGAAGAATTAAGGGTTTGTATATATCTCCCAAATAATTACCTCAATTCTTTTCTCATTATGTATTTAGAAGAAGCATCTTAGAACTACAGTGTAAATGGGACTTACAGGGTATGATTAGAATTGGTGACAAAAATAATGCTAAAGTTACATTTTTTTAAAGTCCTAAACTGTAGAAGCATTGGTAGTGAAGGATTTGGGGCACAATGTGACCATGTAAGGATTTTGATAATTCTCACAAGTTCTCATTCATTCTCAAAGTTATTTCTAGATTAGTCCCATGGAGAAACATTAATTTTTAAAATATGATTTGTAATGGGAAATAATTGGAAGATATCTCTGGTGGGCCTGGGTATTTCTCTACCCTCTGTGTTGTCAGTAGTAAACAGAAATGTTGATTATTTTTTATAGATTTATAGGAATTGAATTTTATGAAAATAACCTAGCATGATGTTAGTCACAAAATAGGTGTAGAATGAATGTCTGTCTTCTTAATTTCCTTTCCAAACAATTAAATTATTTTCTGTATTAAAGATTTTTCAAAATACTACCTACCAGCTGTCTGAAATATAAGATTCATAGAAATATACTGACTTACAATGGCAACCCACTCCATATTCTTGCCTGGAAAATTCCATGGACAGAGGAGCCTGGTGGTCTACATACAGTCCATATGGTCACAAAGACTCAAACACAACTGAAGCGACTTAGCACGCATGGATAAATAATAATATACTTGGAGTCTCTTTATAATAACATACTTTTAAAATCAGAATACTTGTATGATGAAATGTTGAAAGGGTCTCGGTGGCTTAGTCAACTTCTAAAAATAGAGTAGTTGCTAAATACCTGTTATGTTCCAGCTGTGTTTGGCCTAGTAGACAAAACGATAAGTATTTTAGCTAAAAAGCAAATATTCAGATTTGTTTATATTAGTATTTAAACAATGTTAAATAAATAAAATTAGACTTAGTAAAGTATGAACTCTTAAATTAGTGGAAACCCAACTGTACCGTACACAGTAGGCACTTAACTAAACATTTGAAAGTGAAAGTGAAGTCGCTCAGTCATGTCCGACTCTTTGAAACCCCATGGACTGTAGCCTACCAGGCTCCTCAGTCCATGGAATTTTCCAGGCAAAAGTACTAGAGTGGGTTACCATTTCCTTCTCCAGGGGATCTTCCTGACCCAGGGATCAAACCTGGGTCTCCCACATTGCCGGCAGACGCTTTACCATCTGAGCCACTAGGGAAGCTTAACTAAATGTTTACCAAATTGAATTTTTTCTTCTCATATTTTTAATCCATAACAATGAATAACCTGCTTAAGAGCTTATATTTTTTTTTGTTCTTTACTTTTGTAAAACTTGTCTTAAAAAAAAACCTTCATAATATTATTAAGAACACATTAAAATTATTAGATTCCACTCCGTTATGTAATCTCCATATGAGACAATAATATGAATTGACAGAGACTTTTAGAAAGAAAACCGTAAATAATTCTTTGTTGACCTTGATACATTTTGTAATTACTTATAGCCAGAAAGTCTGGAACTCTGTGCCCAGCCATTGAGATCTGTCTCAGTGTAGCCCTTTTAGAGCAGAGTTGTTCAGCCATCAGAGACTGAATGGCTGTGTGGGTTGGCATTGGAAAAATGCCTTAAATACTTTGGCTTTAGGGCCATGGCCATTGTACACTTGCTTTTCTTGAGCGTATTTCTTCTGACGCTGACTTTTTGGCAAATTTAAAGTCAGTCAACTAACTCAATATAAAACTTTTAATGAGAGCTCAGGGGGGTATAAATGATTTAAGATACATACATCAAAATGTTACGCATATGTAATCCCATTACTTAGGGCTTCGCTGGTGGCTCAGTGGTAATGAGTCTGCCTGCCAGTGCAGGAGACTTGGGTTTAATCTTGTGGCTGGGAAGATCCCCTGGAGAAGGGCAAGGTAACCCACTCCAGTATTCTTGCCTGGGACATCCATGGACAGAGGAGCCTGGCAGACTGTATAGTCCATGGGGTTGCAAAGAGTTGAACACAAGTAAGCAACTAAACCTTTCACTTTCAATCCCATTACTTAACCTAACTTGACATAACTCTTTAATAGGTCATTAATAGATGGTCACTGAACTCCCATCAGATTCTTGTGAGTTTGCCCTCTGTCCGTTGTTTCCCTGATGTTTTGTTGATAGTGCCCAGATGACCTGCTTCATTTCATGCTGTCAACCTCTCAATTGTTTCTGACTCGGTCATTTTCTCATCTAGATTCTTCTTAGCAACCTTGCATCAAATACTTGTTTGGATTTACAGCTCAGACATTTAGTCCAGGAATCATATTTCAACGTTTCTATTTCTTAGGTTCATTTTGCTCTTTCTTCCCATTAATCTTCGATTCACTCATCTGTAGGTTGTTTTTTTTTTTTTTTTTAACTTGGCCATTTTGAGGCTTGTGGGGATCTTACCCTGGCCCCTTGCAGTGCAAGGATGGAGTCCCAACCAGTGGGCTGCCAGGGAATTCCCAGGATTGCTCATCTAGGTCTTTGCTCATGTCTCGCACAGAAGAAAAGAGACTTTCGGTTAGTCACACGCATGGGATCAGTCTTGCCTAACTTACGTTAAATAGTCACAGTTTTGTGTAGCCTGTATTTCCTCAGGCGTCATTGGCTTGAGCAACAAAAAGTAAGAACTACAGGTCAGAATAAAGGTTAAAAATAATAGCAGCAGTAACAATAGGTTTACGTTGTTTGCAAACAGAAATATCTCCTTCCCACCCACATTAAGGTTAATGTTCCAGTGCAAACAAACCATCTCAGGTGCTCGGGTTTCTAGAATGTCTGTTCTGTTTGACTGACTGATTGTGGGCATGCTCTCCTTGCCAGGTCTGCCACAAGTATTTCTTGGGGGTTGAGCCTTAAAATGGTTTGAATCACAGTGTACTGTAATAACCTCAAAATGATTCCTCCTCAGCAAGTCTTCAGCCCACTGGCTCTGAGCTGAATTTGTAACTTTTCTCTTCTGTCATGGTGACATGCTGTTTCTTCCCCATTACCCGGGGTGCTGCCAGGGAGATCACAGAGTGGCCCTTTATTCCGAGTCTCAAGCCTCCTGCCTCTTCAGCGACATACTCAGACTCATGTGGAAGCAAAATACCTACTGGCGGCTTCCCTGATCCACACACTTATTTAGGGGCACTTTGTTTTCATTTTGCTTCAAAAACTTGATAGTTTGATTTGGTTAGCAGTTTAGGCTCTTATTCTGGCATCTCTGTTCAATTTGAAGTTAATTTAAACTGTGGTTTTCCTTGCTTTAACCTACCAAGTGTTCATGTTCTCAAACCTTACTGTATTCTGAGAAGCGAGGGTACAAATGTTACTGAATCTGGGACCAAGGACACCTACCCCAAGTTATTTCATTTTTTTAAAATATAAATTTATTTATTTTAATTGGAGGTTAATTACTTTACAATATTGTATTGGTTTTGCCATACATCAACATGAATCTGCCACAGGTATACACGTGTTCCCCATCCCGAACCCCCCTCCCTCCTCCCTCCCTATACCATCCCTCTGGGTCATCCCAGTGCACCAGCCCCAAGCATCCAGGATCATGCATCGAACCCCAAGTTATTTAGGAGCCTGAGATGGGCGTGGTCACTTTACTCAAGGATGCTCTGCAGGTTGAATGTCAGTCTTATTTGGTTTCTAAGAATGGAGACAGACAAGTTTCTCATTAAGCCTAGTGTAGAATAGGTATTTTGGTGGTTTAAGAGCCATATTTACTCCACTGTAAAGGACTAGACGGGCTTCCCTGGTGGCTCAGAGGTAAAGAACCTGCCTGTCAATGCAGAAGATGCAGGTTCAATCCTTGGGTCAGGAAGATCCCCTGGAGAAGGGAAATGGCAATCCGCTCCAGTATTCTTGCCTGGAAAATCCTGTGAACTGAGGGGCCAGGCTGGACAACAGTCCATGGGGTCGCAAAGAGTCAGACGTGACTGATCAACTAAAACAACAGCAACCAAGGACTAGACATTAAATATGCAATTTAGAGACCCTTTAATGAAAAATACACATCTGAGTAAAATCCTGCAAGTATTCTGAGATTTTACTTTTTTGCCATTTTTCAAGTATAAGTTTAAAATCTACTTTGTAAGGATAGAAAAATCACAAGTCTAGAGCAGAGTGTCTGGGACTTATTTGATACAGATGGAATTACCCTTCCTGAAGCCATCATTTAGCATGGAAGATGTCCAATGGAAAAGGTTCAGAATTAGGGATCAAAATCTTCATGTCTGTTCATGGCTTGTCTGCTGTCTAACACACGTCTTTGGGGCTGTTTTTTTTAAACAGTTCTAATGAACTATGGTAGGAAAAAAAATTTTTTTTCCTGTGCATCAGAAAGGAAAGTGTGCTTTGAATATAAGCATAAATTTTTCTTGGAGCTAGACTTTTTCCTTAAGAATAAATCTCTGAAAATACAGTTTAAGTCAACGAGAAATACAATTTTCGTCTACTAAAAGCAACTTTATAAGTATTTCAGAAGCATATCTTTCTTTGAGGCCAAGTTGGTTGTGTCAAGAAAGGGAGAACTGCGGCAGTTAACATCCAGCCAGCAAAATCCATCTGGAAGATGAATAACTTAGTCTTAGTAAATAGTGAAAAAATCTTTCTGTATCAAAAAATAGAAACTGTAGGGCAAAGGATGTGAAGGTTGGGAAACTTCATCAGCTGGTCTGTTTCCTAGTTGGTCAGAGACCTTCCCATTTTCAGTACCTTTTCTCCACTTCCCTAAAGAGTTATTAAGGAAGCAAGAGTTTCCCCCCCCGCCCCCATAACCAAAGAGTTGGCTGGTTTATAGATTCTGGCAATGACATTTGACAGGTTTACTGATGTAATACTGGGCAGTGACACGAAGCTTAGTGCATTGGATGCTTTGTAGGTCTTATGGAAGAAGGTTACGTTGTACCCGTTTTTCTTTTTTAATGCTTAAAAATTATAAAGTAATACTGTAAAGATATTATAGGTCTACAAAGGACAGGGATAAAAATGCCCACATACTCACTGTCATGGAGAAAGAAATGGCAGCCCACTCCAGTATTCTTGCCTGGGAAATCCCATGGACAAGCTACAGGCAGGAGAGTTGGACAGAACTGAGTGACTAAACATTATTTACTATCTAGTTTAAGAGGAAAGAAGTTGCCAGTACATTTTAAGCCTTGTATATCATGTGTACAATTTATGACTGCACTGCACATTTCAGTTATTTTCAGATAGCTGAGGAGTGACTTAATATTAAATGTCTAGTTCCTCTTTTAATGTTAGATTTATAAATCATATATCAATAAACAATTTTGAGATATTATTCAGTTTCTCTTTTTTCCTCCTGTTTTTTTTTTTTCTTAATTGTAACAAATTTGAATCTTTGATAGTGTTTTCCTCTGTATAAAATTGTTCTCAAAAAGCAATTGAAGCTACTTGATTAGGTAACTAAGATGGTGAATTTTAGCAGTACTGGGCTGGAATAGCAAGACCGTAGCTATCAGAGCAGTTTTTGTGAAACAACTGCCCTGTGAGTATAAAGCAAGGAAGACAGTGGAAGTTGCCCCGTAAGGCTTTGAGACTTTGTTCTTGGGTCTTGCAAAACCTCCTGCCTCCAGCTAAGTAATGGTCCCTGGATGTTTACTGATCATGTCCTGGTCCCCAGAACCTGGAAGGTCACCTTACATGGCAAAGATTTCGTACCGGGACTTCCTTAGTGGCACAGTGGATGGGAATCTGTCTGGCAATGCAGGGGACATGGGTTTGATCCCTGATCTGGGAGGATTCCAAGTGCTGCAGGCCAGCTAAGCTTGTGCACCACAAATACTGAAGTTCACACGCCTTAGAGCCCATGCTCTAGAAAAGCCACCTCGGTGAGAAGCCTGCACACTGCAGTGGAGAGTAGCCCCTGCTCACCATGACTAGAGAAAGCCTGCATGCAGCAATGGAGGCTCAGAGCAACCAAAAAGAAATATTAAAAAAATACCTTGAGATGGGGAGATCATCCTGGATCCTGGGAGTTGGAAGTACGTATAATCACAGTGTCCTTGTAAGGCGAGGTGGGCAGAGGAGATTTCAGGCGCAAGAGGAGAAGGCAGTGTGACCCCAGAGGCAACAATGGAGTGGTGGGGCCACAAGCCAAGGAACACCAGCATCTATCAAGAGAAGAGGCAAGGGATGGCTTCTCTTCCAGAGCCTCCCTGAGGGACTGTGGCCCTGCCAACACCTTGATTTTCATGTAGCTTCTACTGGTTTCAGCCTGTTTTCTTATCTGCAGAACTGTGAGAGAATAAATTGCTATTGCTTTAAGCCACGAATGTTGTGATAATTTGTTTTGATAGTCATAGGAAACTGATGGCATACCACCGACCTGGGTTGTTTTTCTCACACGCATTCCACCTTTGTCTGTTCACGCTGCAGAGTCTGGAGGGGTAATCTCCAGTTGAGAAAGGCCTGAACCAGGGACCCAGAGACTTGGGTGTTACTCATCCTACATAGCTATGAAACTTAAAGGAATTCAGGCCTAAACATACCTGCCTTATTCTGAAAAGGATGAAGACAGCTCAGTCACAAATTTGAAAACAACACAGGGAGAAAACTTCAAAACAAATAAGAAAGCTGACACATAGAAAAATAATAACAGAAAAATAACTAAGTCAGGAGAAACTTGGAGTAAGTCACTTTACCTCTGCTGGCCTCTAATTCTTGACTTCAGAAAGAGGCCTGTTATTACCATCCATATAAGGATTAGGTTGAACATCATAAAATGCTGCTCACATATTAGGTTTGTTTACAATGGTTATCACCATGTTTCATCCCATGACCACAGTGTTTGCTAATTGAATTTTTGGAGGAGATGGGAGTAATTTTTCCTCTTTGTACATTAACACAAAACATTTTGTAAGTCATATATCTGATAAGAGACTTGTATTTAGAATACATTTTTTAAAACTCCCACAACTCAATCATAAAAAGATAAATAGCCCAATTTAAAAATGGGCAAAAGATCTGAGCACTTTGCCAAAGAAGAGTTAAGTTCCTGCAAGATACTAAACATCATTAGCCATCACAGAAATGCAAGTCAAATCCATAATGAGCTCTCACTTCAAACCCGCTAGGATAGCTGTAATCAAAAAGATGGGCAATAGCACGCGTTGACAATGATTGGAAAAATTACAGCTCTCCTTCATTCCTGGTGGGAACATAAAATGATGCAGCTGCTTTGAAGAAGAACAGTTTGATGGTTCCTCAAAAAGCTAAACATGGAGTTACCAAATAGCTGGGTGGTTCCACTCCTTGTTGTATATCCAAGAGATATGGAACATATGTGTATGTAAAACATGTACATGTACATTCCTGCCTGCCTGCCTGCTAAGTCACTTCAGTCGTGTCCGACTCTGTGCGACCCCACAGACGGCAGCCCACCAGGCTCCGCCGTCCCTGGGATTCTCCAGGCAAGAACACTGGAGTGGGTTGCCATTTCCTCCTCCAATGCATGAAAGTGAAAAGTGAAAGTGAAGTCACTCAGTCGTGTCCAGCTCTTTGTGACCCCATGGACTGCAGCCTACCAGGCTCCTCCGTCCATAGGATTTTCCAGGCAAGAGTACTGGAGTGGGGTGCCACCGCCTTCTCTGATGTACATTCCTAGCAGCATCATTCAGAATAGCCTCGAAGTGGAAGCAAATGACAGCTTGTAAATGGACAAACAAAATGTACTCTATCCAAACAAGGGAATCATGCTTGGTGACAAAAAGAAATGAAGTATTAATACATGCTATAACATGAATGAACCTTGAAAACATTATGCTAAATAAAAGAAGTCATTCACAAAAGACCACATGTTATATAATCCTGTTTATATGGCTTCCCAGGTGGCTCAGTGGTCAGGAGTCCACCTGCCAACGCAGGAGATGCAGGTTTGGTCCCAGGGTCAGGAAGATCCCTTGGAGGAGGAAATGGAAACCCACCTCCAGAATTCTTGCCTGGAGAATTCCATGGACAGAGGAGCCTCATGGGCTACAATCCATGGGGTTGCAAAAGAGTTGGACATGACTTAGCAACTGAACAACAAGGTGTATTTGAAATATCCAGAAAAGGCAAATCTGTAGAGACGGAAAATAGATTGGAGGTTGCCAGAAGCTAGGAAGAGGAGGTAATGATGAACTGCAGATGGGTCCAGGTTTTCTTTTGAGGTGGTGAAAATATTCTAAAGTTGATTACAATAATAGTTGCTCGGTTTTGTGACTATCTAAAAACAGTCATACAATTTAAATGATTAAATTCTATGGTACACGAATCCAAAATGAAGTTATTTTTTAAAGTAATACTAGATCATCATAAAGAAATTAGAAAATACAGAAGACAATTAAAGCCACTAAAACTACCGCTAATTTCACCAACCAGAGAAACCAAGAATATTTTTAATATATTGTCTTCCAATTTTTTCCCCCAATATGTAGACCCTCCCCAAGTATATACTTTTTCTTCCACAATAGGTACCATATGGAATATATAATGTTATATTTTTACCTTTTCACTGACAGTTTATTTTGAGCATTTTCCAAAAGATTTTAGAAATAAGTTTACTGTAAAAAAAGATACATGCTTTTTATAGAAGAGTTTAAAAAAATGAACAAGTAAAAAAGAAAAAATAAAATCATTCATGATCCTGTTTTAATATTAATATTTTGCTGGGTTTTGATTTTTGTGTGTGTTCACTTTTAACCTGATGCTCCTGAATAATGGCTGTCTTGACTTCAGATGACTTTTCTATATCTAATTTATATGGTTTTCCTCCTAATTAGCTAATGTCTGTTTGTTCCGTCTGTTTTATAGTCATTTCTTTTTAATTTCATTTGGAAGCAGCAGAGTTACTGAGTAGTAAGATACAGGAAGTAATTGAATCTCAGTCATGTTGAATTTGAGGAAATAGATCAAATTAGTGATTTTATGTTTCTTTCCATTACAAGGGTTATTAAAAATTATATATTTTCTTAACTTTTTATTTTGTTTTGGGACATAGCTGATTAACAATGTTGTGATAGTTTCAGGTGGACAGCAAAGAGACTCAGCCATGCATACACATGTATCTGTTCTCCCCCAAACTCCCCTCCCATCCAGGCTCCATATAACATTGAGCAGAGTTCTCTGTGCTATACAGTAGGACCTTGCTGGTTATCTGTTTTGAATATAGCAGTGTGTACATGTTCATCCCGAACTCTCTAGCTATCCCTTCTCCCCAGCCTTCCCCTTTGGCAGCTGTAAGTTCATTCTCTTAAGTCTGTGGGTCTGTTTCTGTTCTGTAAGTAAGTTCATTTGTATAATTTCTTTTTAGATTCTACATATAAACAATGTCATGCTAAAAAATGTAAATATGGAGTAGCTATCAATTAAAATCAAAAGATAAAGAATTCCAGTTTGGTTTTACTAAAAATAAATAAGCTATACTTTTATGTAAATATGTTGATAAGTATGTTTTGAAAAATTAATCTGCACATGTTAAATCTTAAATATTCATAATTTTTGAAATATTATGTGACCAATATGTTCAGAAATTCACCAAACACCTTATATACTTCATGTTAGCAGTTGTTGAGTGTCTGTTATCTCATATAATCCTCACAAGAGTCTATGGGAAAAGGTATCTATCCCCATTTCAGAAACAAGAAAACATGTTGAGAGCATTTCTTTGAAGTTAATAGAGCTTGTAAATAGTGGAGCCAGGATTTAAACACAGATTTAGATAACTTCAGAATTCTTCATCTCAAACCTGAAGAACTCTGCTTTCAATTCTGTTCCAATCCTTGTGCTAGATTCCGGTGAGCCTCAGACAGCTTGTAATCTGGCCTGTAGAGAGGAATCTTGACAAACCTAGAAAGCAGAGACATCACTTTGCTGACAAAGGTCTGTATAGTCCGAGCTTTGGTTTTTCCAGTATTCATGTAGGGATGTGAGCATTGAAGCGTAAAGAAGACTGAGCACTGGAGAATTGATACTTTTGAACTTGATGCTGGAGAAGACTCTTTAAGAGTCCTCCAATACTTTAGCCACCTGATGCGAAGAGCCAACTCTTTGGAAAAGACCCTGAAGCTGGGAAAGGTTGAGGGCGGGAGGAGAAAGGGTCAACAGAGGATGAGATGTTTGAATGGCATCAACGATTCAGTGGACGTGAGTTTGAGCAAACTCCAGGAGATGGTGAAGGACGGGGGATGTCTGGTGTGCTGTAGTCCCTGGGGCTGCAAAAAGTCAGACATGACTTAGCCACTGAACAACAACAGACAACTTTTGTTCTTTCTGCCTTGCTTTTCTGCTGGAAGAAAAGCAAAGTGGGTCACAGTCAAAGCAAGTGTGACCAACAAGAGCAGAGGCCTGAAGATCTCTTCAAGGAAGAGCTACTCCAGGGTTGCTGGAGTACTGGGGGTGCGGACTTGGGGTAGGCAGCTCAGAAGCGCTGGTCACCCATTTGTAAGGGTTTATGTAGGAGAGCAGAGCAAGACAAACCTTCATGTTAGAGAAGCCTGCCTCAGTGAGGAGAATACACTGGCAGAGGAGGAGATGTTAGGAAGACATCAGCGATCTTGACTGAGGGAGAGAGTCGAAGTGAGGCGTCAGTCCTTGGAGGAGTGAAGGGAAGGGAGCGGGGTAGTGCACGCAACCTGTGCGAACTAGTCTTTGGGCCTAGAAAGAAAGCACTTCCCTGGTGGCTCACATGGTAAAGAATCTGCCTGTTGTGTCCGGGACCCCTGGGTCGGGAAGATCTCCTGAAGGAGGGCCTGGCAACCTACTCGAGTATTCTTGCCTGGAGAATCCCATGGACAGAGGAGCCTGGGGGGCTACAGTCCATGGTATCGCAAAGAGTTGGACATGATAGAGTGGCTAACACTTCCACAGCTTCACTTAGATGTGTCAAAGAATGGGAATGCCTAAAGTGTGGTTTTTATCTGTAAAGTAGGAGCCAGGAGAGAGGAGCCTGAAGATGCAAGAAACAGAAGAAACAGTGTTAGAACAAGGTCCCAGGGAACTTGGAAAGAAAACAGGGCAAGGATATAAAATGGGGGACAGGCACCTCATCTTCTGAAGACTTGAAGGAAGAAATAAAAATGGATGTGAGTTGAGTAAGTGATAGTTGCTAAGTCGTGTCTGTCTCTTTGCAACCCCGTGGACTGTAGCCCACTAGGCAAGAGTACTGGAGTGGGCTGCCATAAACTTGAAGGAAGAAATGGATGTAACTTTAGTCAAATTTAGCTGTAGGGCAGCAAATGTCTACTTGGGAGAACAGGAGGAATTGAGTAGGTAGCTTAAGGAGAGTGACCAAAATTTTTAGAGTAGTTGCCAAAGAGAGAATAAAAGCAAATTTAAACGTTGCCTGCCAAGTGGTGGTAAATCTGGGGCTGGAAACCAGAAATCGTTGACATCAGTCTGTGCTGGTAGATGCTGGCTTTCATTTGGAAGCAAGTATTTTTCTTCTTGTCTTTTCCTTTTCCTTCCTTCTCTTCCAGTTTTTTTTTTTTAATGCAGAATTTATTTACTAAAAACTAGTTCTTCTCTTCTTTTGCAATACTTGAAATCCCTGTCAGTTTGTTTAGTTAGCCAAAAGTTTTTTTTTTTAATGTGAAATATAAAAGTATGAGTTATTAATAATACAGAAGCTATAATAGAATCCAGACATTGAGTAACTATTTATTGTTTCATATTCTAGCATGCAGAGATGGCCAAAATAGCATGGACTCTGACACACACACAGCTGAAATTTTAGCCATGTGTGTGTATACATGTGTGGGTTGCGTATAAGTAGTTTGGATCCAACCATCTCCTCAAAAGTTACATTTGAAATTTCCAAAAGCGTTTTTACTGGGTTGGCCAAGATTTTACAGAAAAACTCGAACCAACTTTTTGGCCGACGTGATATATTTGAAACCATACATTCATGTGCTGCAAATGTCCTAGTAAGGCATATTCAAGACCCAGTCATATTCCCTTAGATCCCTTTAAAAAAATCTATTTAGCAATTTTAGGGAAATCACAAGTTTTTTTAGCAAATGTAGAGAATGTTCCATGCAGTTGTTACTGGAGCACTGCATTATAGCTCAAAGAAGTGCTGCGTTTTGGTTTTCAGACTGAATTTGCATCTTTAAAGACAAAGTGATAATTTAACAATTAGTCCCCAACTTATAAACAAGATGAATTTTCCAGATAAGAATAGTGGAGTGGATTTCCATTCCCTTCTGCAGGGCATCTTCCTGACCCAGGGAGTGAACCCAGGTCTCCCTGCTTTGCAGGCAGATTCTTTACCATCTGAGCCACCAGGGAACCCCAAATGGTGTCATAGAGACTACAAAATGTTTACAGCAGAACAGGCAAACTTCCTATAGCTTTTCGTTACAGCTGCATTTGAAAAAACCTAAGGAAATGACATTGGCCATATCTTTTGATGGTCTCATTCATACCTTTTAAAGAAACTTTATTCTCAAGAAGAGAATTGCTGAATCACAGGATATGTGTATGTTGAACTTTAGAAAAATACTGTCAGGGGCTTCCCTGGTGTCTCCCTGGTGTCAGAGAATCCATTTGACAATGCAGGAGACACAGGCTCCATCCCTGATCCAGGAAGATCCCCCATGCCTAGGATCAGCTGTGCTCATAGGCCACAACTCCTGAGCCTGTACTCTAGAGCCTGGGAGCCACGACTGCTGAAGCCTGGGCGCCCTGGAGCGTGGACTCTGCATCAAGAGAAGCACCGCCGCGAGAGGCCCACGTCCTCTAACTGGAGAGTAGCCCCCACTCTTGGCAACTAGAGAAAAGACCGCTCAGCAACCAAGGCCCAGCACAGTCAGAAATAAACAGAAAATACTGTCAAGCAGTGTCTGAGTAGCTATACAACTTAGGCTTCCAAAAGTATTGTGAGAAAGTTCTAGTGAGCCCACATCTTCACCAAGAATATATATATTGCCAGTCAGCTTTTTAGATATTGTTATTCTGCTTTGGTCCTTTGCATTTCCATATAAATTATTGAATCGGTTTTAATTTCCACAAGAAATCTTGCTGGAATTTTAATGGTGATCGTACTGAACCTGAAGGTCAGTTTGGAGACAGTCGACATCTTTGCAGTATTGACTTTTCATGATATACCATGGATATTCCTCCAGCTCCTAACAACTTTTATAACTTTACTCAGTAGTATTTGCAGTTTTCTATGTAAAGGTCTAGCACAACTTTTGACATGCTGGTGCTTTATAAGATACATGGAATGATATAAATGTGCTTTAGAAATGGGACCACCAGGTTGAATTCCTAATTATAATCCTGGTAGCTTTGAAGCCAATAGTCTAGTTTTGTATGGCAGCCCACCGTATGTCAAAAGAGATGGGATATGTGTGGGTTTTCCAATTGTGTATGCAACAAATATCCTACATGTGCTTGATAGATACTGCCGTATGTCTAGCACTTTTCTAAACACTGGGAAGATGGTGTTAAACCCCAGAATAAGGTATTTGGAATTCAATTCACTACCGGAAAAGAAAAGAAAGCTTGGCTAAAGTGGTAGGGAATAGCAGAGTATATTTAGGCGCCGAGAAGTTGAGAGGCTAGGCAAATATGGGATAATCTGTGCTGCCCTGTGCTTAGCTGCTCAGTTGTATCCGACCCTTTGTGACCCCATGGACTATAGCCTGCCAGGTTCCTCTGTCCATGGGGATTCTCCAGGCAATAACACTGGAGTTGCCATGCCCTCCTCCAGGGCATCTTCCCAGCCCAGGAATCCCCCATTGCTGGTGGATTCTTTATGGTCTGAGCCACCAGGGAAGCCCATGAATATTGTAGTGGGTAATCTGTTCCTTCTCCAGGGGATCTTCCCTACCCAGAAATCAAACCGGGATTTCCGGTTTGTAGACAGATTCTTTACCAGCTGAGCTACCGGGGATGCCCATGGGATGATCTATATAGTATACAAAGAGGTTGTCATAAGGCCTCACATATTTGTACTTGATAACCTGGTTGTAGCAGTTGCTACTATCATACCTATTGTGGGGAAACATGGCGACGGAAGTCAGAATCTTGGAGAAGTAACCTGTAATTCATGGATAGGAATTAAGATGTAGCACATGAAGGAAGTCAGAAAATTAGTCCAGGGAGCCTGAGTCGGTCCTCAGGAGAATTCACTGTCATGGAAGCCAACGGCATAAAGATTTCCAGTTCTCAAAAGTTGTATAGGCATCAAAGGGATGAGAAAAAGAACCCAGATTATTGATGTAGCAATTATGAGAGTATTGATTGACCTTTGAGAAAGCAGTTTTAGCAGTGTGGACTCTCTAGAGAAGTTTTAGCAAAAGGAGAAAGATGGAAGAACCGAAGGAAGAGTGCTTTTACATTGAAGAAAACTTAGTAACACCTGAAAGCTCTGGGAAAATTTTAATGGGTTACATTAATTTACCTATTGCTGCAAAACACATTGTCCCAAAGTGTGGCCTTTAAAAAAAAAATATAAACATTTCTGCAGATCAAAGGTTTGCTAAGATTAGCTGGATGATTCTGGTTCAGGATCATTGGATACCATCCTAGAAGCTGACTGTCCAGGTTCGATAATGGTAGGACACGTGTATTGTGATTTCAGTTATCTCTGTATATTAGAGAATGAGAACATCTGCTGAGACTTGTTTGGACCAATAGACAGGTAACTTCTCCAGGAGTTGTGGATGTGAATGAAAGAGAAATGGGATTGTCAAGTAGCATGGCTTTACACCTGTCAGGGACAGTATTCTGCAGAGAGCTGAAAGGGGTCACCAGTAATTTTTGCTCAAGATGTTTTCTCCTGCAGTGTCCCATGCTTGAACTGACTTATCTTTGTCCAAACCCCAACTGTTGACCTTCTTTGTAAATTTAAAAGTTGGGGACACCAGCAATTAAAAACAATACCAACTATTTAACCCAGCTGTCAAAAACATTACAGGGTGAGGAATAACTATGTTTTATTCTCATTTGGGAAAGGAACCTTACTTTTCATTAGACTTAACAAGAACAAGTGATAACAACATATTCCCCTATATTAAAAATTCATGATCTTAGCAGCAGTATCCAAAAATACTATAGAACACAGAAATGTTGCTCCATAAAATAAATCCTTTTCTCTGTGGAAAATATATCTAAAGTTATATGATTGACTTTGCTCCTGTGAAAGGAAGGAGGGGGTTATGATAATTGGTATATCTGAAGCAGAAGGTGACAACAGGTTGCCTGGATTGGAAGTGTAGGGTTTAGATGGGTTTTACTTCTCATTCTCTGCCTAAAAGAGCTTTTGAATTTTCATCTGTGTATATTTCATTTATTTATTTCTATGTGTCAACAGATTATTCTAGGCATTGGGATCATCTGACTGTTTTGTTCTATTTTCTTCCACATGTCTACGTATATTTAAAAAAAAACTAATAATCCTTTTAAAAGATACTACTGTGTGGTAGTGATATATAGTACATTCAAAATGTAATTATATTTCCAAACTTGAAATGCAGTCAAACCTCTTTACAAATTTGTTGCTTATGCTTCTATTTTTAATCCTCCAAGACTACTGTTGTTAGTCACTCAGTCGTGTCTGACTCTGCAACACTATGGACTGTAGCCCTCCAGGCTCCTCTGTCCATGGAATTCTCCAGGAAAGAATACTGGAATGTGTTGCCACTCCCTTCTCCAGGGGATAGAACCTAGGTCTCCTGAATTGCAGGTGGATTCTTTACATTCTGAGTTACTAGGGAAGCCCAGAAATACAATTTTGCATGGATATTCCTCTGTCTGTGGAATTCTCCAGTCAAGAATACTTGACTGGATAGTCTTTAACCTTCTCCAGGGGATCTTCCTGACCCAGAGATTGAACCTGGGTCTCCTGCATTGCAGACAGATTCTTGACTATCTTGAGATTTTTGTTGTTTTTTTTTTGGGTGTGTATATGTGTGTGCACACAAAATTTGTTTTGCTTTTAGAGGCAACTACAAGAGCTTCATGATTCATTTGGATATGTACTGATCTGGATTACCTCTGTCTCTTGCTTTTTAAATTTCCTGTCATGAATTGGCAATCATAATTTAAATAGACTAACTAACTATATAACGAGTGCTTATAGGTAACCTATTCGTATTTGAAAAGCATACTGGTGTAACATTTTACATATCTTTATATTTTTAAAATAGAGTTAAATTGTTTTCAGTTTTAGTTGAATTTTTTTCTCCTATGGATTTTTTCAGAGGGAAAGATGATCTTCGACTTAATGAATATCTGGAATTTTTGGTATCATTCAAGGAAAGCTGTGTGATTAAATCTTAAATAGCTGGTTTTGGTAGATATGAAAGGGGGAAGTCATTAAAAATGGGAACAACAGAAGCACTTTTCTTTCTGCTTGTCGGTGTCATACCCTGTAGAATAGCATTTGGTACACACACTCACTGAAGACTTTTCTTTTTCCTCAAAAAACAAATTCACACAAAGAGAAAATAAAAAACCTCTTCAATAGATGTTTTTTAATAACCAGTGGTTGAATGCATCCATCACATTGTCCCATTGAATGCTGTTATAATTCCTACAGAAAATAAAGGAGTTAATTTCCTTTGTATTGTTACTAGCCACATCTCCAGGTAAAAAGCCGCCTGAGAAAAATGACCAGTTAACTGACTTGGAATCTGCACCATTAAGCTTGACTGAAGTATGGAAGTAGAACATAGATATTTACCAAAGCCCTAATAGTGGATAGGCTGTGCCATTTATTTTACATGGCTTGTATTTTAAATAACACAGCTCTCAATCTTTTATAAAGCCAGAATGTGCTCAGAATTTATAATAAATGTGTTAAAAGCTCTATAGTGCACTTGTTTCATGAATGTACCTTAATTTCCATTACTTCTCTGCAGAAGACTGGCGTTTGAGATTGATTTCATTTTATGTACTGCTTTAAAAAAAAAAAACAACTAAGACCAAAGAATCAAGTAGTTTGTTGTTGGTTCTGTTGTTGCTGACCTAGGTGAAATAATGAGATTGATTTATAATCTCCTCTAGTAAATTGTGTAAATCTGAACAAAAGCCAAAAATTCTTTTATAAAAAAAAGTCTTTATTCAACAATAAGAAAACAGCTCAATTAAAATATGAGCAAACAAAGATTTGAGTAGACATCTTGCCAAAGAAAATACACAGATGGCCAAGAACTATATGAAAAGATGCTCAACAGGTTTGTCATTGGCGAATCCAAGTTGAGTAATAGTGAGATAACACTTACACACCTTTGAGATAGGCTAAAATCCAAAAAAACTGGCAATATCATTTGCTGGCAATGTCGTGGAGCAACAGAAACTCCATGACGCATTGTTGTGTTGGAAACACAAAATTGGAAGACAGTTTGGCAGTCTCTTATAAAGCTAAAGATAGTCTTAGCATACAATTCTGTAATCATGCGTCTTGGTATTTACCCAAATGAGTTGAAAACTTATGTCCACACCAAAACCTTGTACATGATGTTTATAGCAGCTTTATATACATAGTTGCCAAAACTAGAAGCAGCAAAAATGATATTTTTAAGAGGTGAATGGATAAACAAACTGGTACATCCATAGATAATGAAATATTATAGAGCAGTAACAAGAAATGGACAAGCCACAAAAAGACACAGTTCAGTCACTCAGTTGGTTCTGACTCTTTGCAGACTACAGCATACCTGGACTGCAGCATACCAGGCTTCTCTGTCCATCACTGATTCCCAGAGCTTGCTCAAACTCATTTCTATTGAGTTGGTGATGCCATCCAACCATCTCATCCTCTGTCGTCCCCTTCTCCTCCTGCCTTCATTCTTTCCCAGCATCAGAGTCTTTTCCATTGGGGTCAGGATAGCCCCTAAAGAAGGAAACAGTAACCCATGCCAAGGATTCTTGCCTGGAAAATTCCATGGACAGAAGAGCCTGGCAGGCTATGGGGTCTCAAGAGTCGGACACAACTTAGCGACTAACCCACCACTGCCAAATCAAAGAAACCAATCTAAAAAGTCAGCAGAACTACATGGTTCCATGGACATTCTGGAAAAGGCAAAGCTATAGAGTCAGTAAAAAGATTAGGGGTTTGGGAGCAAGAAGGGTTGAAGACGGGAAGCACAGGTAATTTTTAGGGTGGTAAACCATTCTGTGTAATGTTGGAGTTGAGGTAACTGGACAAAACCCATTGTATTTTACTCACAAAGAGTGAAACAAAACTATGCATATTCTAAAAATCACTGAGGGGTCACAGGACAGGATGCAAACTGTGATAAAAGAAGCTGACTGTTACAGATTTATGACACCGCCTTACTGGGGCAGAAGTTACTGACCAGAGTGACTTTGAAAGTGAATGGTGTCTGTAAGACTAAAGACAAAAGACGCTGTACACACCTATGGCTGATTAATGTTGGTGTTTGACAGAAAACAACAAAATTGTGTAAAGCAATTATCCTTCAATTAAAAAATAAATTAATTTTTTTAAAAAAACACTGTACATAAACACTCTAGGGTCAGGAAAAAGAGGGAAACTCTGAGAAGTGTCACAACCAAAAAGAGCCTGAGGACACAATGACTGAATATAACATGATACCCTGGGTGGGGTTCTGAAATAGAAAAATGACACTGGGTAATAGCTAAGGGACTCTGACTAAGCTACGGACTTTGGTTAATAAAAAAGTATTCTATTAACTGTCGAACTCTCTTTGAAATTATAGATTACAAACATTGTCACATGCAGATGCATTTTTAAAATTTTTCCAGAGTTAACAGATGGTTTGAGTTTAGGCATGTCTGTGTTCATTTCATAATTAATGCCTAATTAGTGTGTAACAATTTTATCTGTTTTGTATACCAAACATTTCTGTACTTTATAGAACTCTTGATAGAAGTATCTTTGAAGATGTAGTAAGCATCGCCTAATTTAATGATATGTTTGTTCTTAGCTGCAGGAATCACACAATGTAGTTGTATGCGTGCACCCTCTTAGGGGTACACAGCAGCCCCTCTTGCTAAGCACACTCAATCATTGCTAACTGAAATAGTGAATGAGCGCAGAGCTGGTTCAAGCACTAGAAACTTCCATTTATTCACAAACCACCTCTTGCCATGAAGAATTTTAAATGGCTTGTAACAAAAAGACAGTAAGTTAACAATAAATACATCAAGAAGGGAGGTGAAGAATCAGTGCCAGAGAAAATAACATGTTTGAGTCAGACTCAGAAGTGTACGTAAATATTTATTTTTAAACAGAGGTATGTCAGGTTTCATTTTAGTTACTCTTTAATCCTGGGATGACATGCCCGAATGCCTGAGAGCCAGGCGGATACGGTAAACGTGTACATTGGGTCAAGTGTAATGCCATCGGGGTGGGGAGTGTCTGCCTTCCCTGCCAATGGCGGTCACTCCATCCAACTCCACGCTTCGGGGAGGTAGCTACCAGTTTGCTTGGCCTAAGATTTTGCTCAGTGGATCAGCTCACATAATCCAAAAGATGTTACTAGATAAATATTTATTTGTTTTACTGAGGCAGGAAGAATAGTTTATGTGTGTGAGATTTTTTGCTGTTGTTTCTGTCAATTATTGTGCACATCACATCTGGGGTTTTATCCAAATAGCTTTGCAGTGAGTTGATCCTGGCCTAATTTTGATTCCTGCTTCCAAAATGTTGCTGATGACCCCCTCCCCATAACTGTAAAATTAATGTGTTGTTGTTGTTCAGTTGCTAACTTGTGTCTGATTCTTTGTGAACCCATAGACTGCAGCACACTAGGCTTCCCTGTCCTTCACTATCTCCTGGAGTCTGCTCAAACGCATGCCCGTTGAGTTGATGATGCCATCCAACTATCTCATCCTCTGTCATTCTCTTCTCCTGCCTTCAATCTTTCCCAGCATCAGGATCTTTTCCAAAGAGCTGTTTGCATCAGGTGACCAAAGTATTGGAGCTTCAGCATCAGTCCTTCCAATGAATATTCCTTGGATATTAATATGATAATACTTCAAAATTCTGTGGCAATAATAGGTACACTTTAAAAGTAAGATGTGCCGTTGACTTGTGAAATATGTTGTCGTTGTTGTTCAGTTGCTCTGTCGTGTCTAACTCTTTGCAACCCCATTGACTGCAGCACACCAGGCTTCCCTGTCCTTCACCATCTCCCAGAGCTTGCTCAAAGTCATGTCCAGCGAGTTGGTCATGCCATCCAATCATCCCATCCTCTGTCATCCCCGTCTCCTCCTGCCTTCAGCTTCAGGGTATTTTCAAATGAGTCATTTCTTCATTTCAGGTGGCCAAGGTATTGGAGTTTCAGCTTCAGCATCAGTCCTTCCAATGAATATTCAGGACTGATTCCTTTAGGATGGACTGGTTGGATCTCCTTGCAGTCCAAGGGACTCTTAAGAGTCTTCTCCAATACCACAGTTCCGAAGCATCAATTCTTCAATGCTTAGCTTTCTTCACAGTCTAACTCTCATATCCATACACAACTAGTGGAAAAACCATAGCTTTGACTAGACGGACGTTTGTCAGCAAAGTAATGTCTCTGATTTTTTGGTGTCTAAGTTGGTGATGGCTTTTTTTCCAAGGAAGAAGTGTCTTTCAGTTTCGTGGCTATGGTCACAATCGACAATGATTTTGGAGCCCAAGAAAATAAAGTCTATATGTATGCTTTGTATCTTATAAATGTATTCGATTCTGTCAGCATTGAAGTTCTCTCTCAGCCACAATGCAACAGCACTTCTAAGACAATAAGGGATAGAGACCCACAAAAAGGGTCTCTTCATGCTGTCTGTGTGACGCGCCAGGTGGTACCTGGCTTTTGCCTGTTCTGCCGATCCCAGAGTGAGCATCTCAGTACCTAAATATTTCATGGCCCCAGGACTGCTGGGGTTGCTCCACCTGGATGGAGACTTCCAGACAGGCGTGGAGTTGGGCTTTTTTGTTGTTGCTGTTGTTTGTTTATCTCTGGCTGGGCTCGGCCTTCCGTTGCTGGGGGGGCTTTTCTCTAGCTGCGGCGTGAGGGCCTCTCTCTGGGGCGGTGTGTCAGCTTCTTGCTGCAGTGGCTTCTCTTGTTGCAGAGCACAGGCTCTCAGGCACACGAGCTCAGTGGCTGCAGCACGTGGGCTCAGTAGCTGTGGCGCGTGGACTTAGCTGCCCCGCAGCAGGTGGAATCTTCCTGTATCAGGGATTGAACCCATGTCTCCTGCATCGGCAGAAGGATTCCTTACCACTGAACCACCAGGAAAGCTCCAAATATGGAGTTTTATTTCCAGAACGTGTAGAGTTTTAGCACAGAATTGCAAATGTTGCTTGTTCTTTTCCCTTGTTATGTCGTCCTATATGGTCTGCCTTCTTGCATGGACCACTCTGGTGGCCCATAAAACCTTTCTGTTAAAACAACAGGGGTAGCAAACAGTCTATTTATTTCATCTTTCTCTTGAGAAGCAAAAACAGCTATAAAGTGATGTTAGAGGGTCCTAAACTACCAAGAAATTTCATTACGGCTCCCCGTATTGGTAAATAATTAGATTCTCTTTCATTTGTGATTTAGATCAGAATGCTTTTTAACTTGGCTTTTTCCTAAATGAGCTGGATGGGCATTTGTGTTGTGAGAATTAATCTGAAATTCAGAATGTAGATTCACACATTAAATCCTAGAATGTTGTATGCAATGAGAAAGATCCCAGATTATATCCAGTTGGAGGAAGAGTTGTAGAATGCTGTATGGTATTATAGCAGGTTGAAGTACTCCTGATCAGTATTGACTAAATTTAATTGCACGTCTTCCTTCAGATCTTCACATGTTTCATATTACAGCTATGTCAGTTAATTTTTAATATTTGTAAAATTCATACAACATAAAATAAGCCATTTAAAAGCATATGGTTCAGTGGCATTCAGTTTATTCCCAGTGGTAGACAGCCATCACCTCTAGCTAGTTTCAAAATAATTTCATTGCTTCAAAAAGAAACCCTGTGCCTAGTAAGCAGTTGTTCCCAGTTTCCTCCTTCTCCCCCAGTCCCTGGCAGTCACTAATCAGCTTGCTGTCTCTGAATTTACCTTCTCTAAGTATTTCTTATGAATGTAATCATGCAGCATGTGACCTTCTGTGTCTGCCTTTTTTCACTTAACGTAATGGTTTTGAGGTTCAGCCATGTTGTAGCATTTGTGGCTGAATATTGTTCCATTGTGTGTATGTGGTACGTTTTCTTTGCTCATTGACCCACTGATGGACATTTGGGTTGTTTCTGCCTTTTGGCTTTTGTGAAGCGTGCTGCTAGAACATTTGTGTACAAGTATTTGTTTCAGTTCCTGTTTTCCAATCTTCGGAGTATATATCTAGGAATTGAATTGGTAGGTAGTAAGGTAATTTTAATTCTTCGTTTAACTTTTTGAGGAACTACTCAACTGTTCTCCATAGCAACTGAATCTTTACATTCCTGGGCCCTCAGACTGACACTGGGACTTTCAGATGGAATTCTGAATAATCAGGATGTTTTATCTTTGGGTCTAAGAAAACTAGTATATATTGTTTGTTTGAAATTTTTCAATGGAAGCCTATGAAAGTGGCCCATATCTAAAGATTGTGTTTAAGTATCCATACTGTTATGCCATTGATCCTCAGGCATCTGAACAAAAGTTTTAAGAGCAGTATTTAAGAAGTGAATGTGCTCTGTTATTTGTTAGGGTATTTATGCCTTTCATTTTGTCTTTTATATCTAATGTGTAAATAGCATTTTTGAAATATTTAACTGACCTGACAATCAGAGTAGTAATGGATACACAGATTGCTTTCAGTAGGAAAACATTCCTGATAGTGATTTTCAAATCCAGTTTCTTATTTGATTGACAGTAATTTCACTGCATAAGAAAGTACCAACTTTCTGTCCTTCCAGTTTTCAGTTGGATACACCTTTTGTTTCTTTTTCTGTTGGCAGCTTGTGTGTTTGTGTTAGTCACCCAGTCGTGTCTGACTCTTTGCAACCCCATGGATTGTAGCCCACCAGGTTCCTCTGTCCATGGACTTCTCCAGGCAAGAATATGGATTGGGTTGCCATTTTCTTCTCCAGGGGATCTTTCCGACCAAAGCTGGCAGCTTGATCTGCCTTTGCTTGCTCATTGCTGAGGTTTTCCCGTCTCTTAACTGCGCTGAACTGGTTTCTCCCTGCTGAATTACATTTCGATTGGTTTAAACATGGCTTATTACTCTGTCACAGAATGTGATGGACCCTTTTGGTCCCTATCAATCTGCTGTCCACACATCCCTCCAACTTTCTTCCTGTTGGAGAGAGTCCAGACTTTGTTCTGGTGGCTGTTTCTTCCATGTGTTCTGGGAAAGTGAGTCTCCTCAGTCCTAGGGTGTAGATCATAATTATGCTTAGGGAGTTAGTCCTAGGCCGTATGCCAGTGATTGGTCTAAGCTGAAGAACTGTACAAGTTTTCTTCATTTTCTTTAAAAAAAAAAAAAAAAAAAAGACCCTAAACCAAGAATTTGTTCCCTTTTTTTACAATGAGAGCGTGATACTTAGCGCTGCAGTGGCTACTGTGGAACCACGAGAACAAAGTAAGGAACTCACAGAGGAGCCCACCCAAGGGCCATGGCGTGATTGAGCTTCTGAACTAGTCATCCCAGAGACCGTTCTTGCCATTTGAGATACTGAATTTTTCATAGTTTGAGCAGCTTTTTAAAACAGCTATTTAACTTTTTATATTATATTAACATTTAGCTGATTAACAATATTGTGATAGTTTCAAGTGGACAGCAAAAGGACCCAGCCATATATGTATGTGTGTCCATTCTCCCCCGAACCCCACTGCTATCCAGGCTGCCACATGACATTGAGCAGCATTCCCTGTGCTATACAGTAGGTCCTTGTTGGTAATCCATTTTAAATATAGCACCCAGTTTTAAAACAGTGTTTATTGTTAACAATGTAAACCCACTCCAGTATTCTTGCTTGGAAAATCCCATGGATAGAAGAGCCTGCTGCTGCTGCTGAGTCACTTCAGTCGTGTCCTACTCTGTGCGACCCCATAGACGGCAGCCCACCAGGCTCCCCCGTCCCTGGGATTCTCCAGGCAGGAACACTGGAGTGGGTTGCCATTTCCTTCTCCAATGTACGAAAGTGAAGTTGCTCAGTCGTGTCAGACTCTTAGCGACTCCATGGACTGCAGCCCACCAGGCTCCTCCGTCCATGGGATTTTCCAGGTAAGAGTACTGGAGTGGGGTGCCATTGCCTGGCAGGATACAATTCATGGGGTCGCAAAGAGTTAGACTCAACTGAGTGACTGTGAGCACATTGTTATTTATTTGGCCGTTCCAGGTTGCCACACGTGAGATCTTTGACCTTTGTTATGGCATGCGGTTATTTAGTTGTGGCATGTGGGATCTAGTTCCCTGACCAGGGATCGGATCTTAGCTACTGGACCACGAAGGAAGTCTCAAGCCACTTTTAAATTGAGTATCCTGTTACTGAGCATATCCTAACTCATACCAAAGGATAGGTAGAAAATGTTTTGTTAAAATGTGAAGGGAAAAGAAAAACAAAACCAGCTTAGTATACTTCATATTTCCTACATGTAAAACTCAGGAAATTTTATAGGTAAAAATGCCAGCTGTCCAGTGATTCTGAGGCAACCCGAATTTGAGTTTAGGAACCACTGGCCTAGAGCAAATGTCTGAAATTTCTCAGTTATCTGGAACTCCTCTTAATTACTGCTGGTCTTTTTTTTTTTTGCTGATAATAAAAAAGTATTTGAATTTCACATTTCAGAAGCTAAATTGATGCTGAAACATTGGTTATCAAAGACAGGAAATATATGTGAAAGTATCATTGTTGAATTTGTCCTTTGTTCTCTGTTTATTTAGCAGCTTTGTTTAGACATAGCAAATATTTTACAATTTGAGGGAAGGGATTTTTTTTTTAATTAATTAATTTATTTAGCTGTGTCAGGTCTTACTTGTGATGCGCATGATCTAGTTCCCTGGCAAGGAATCCACCCCCGGCCCCCTGCACTGGGAGCAGAGTCTTAGCCACTAGACCACCAGGGAAGGCCCTACAGGGACTTTATGTGGTTATTTTCTTTCTTGTTCTGTTTTATATACCTTGAAAATCACTTTGCCATTTCCTAAATACATCGTCTTACACCAGACTCTTCTGTTATGGAAATCGGACTCGAACCTTTAGGCAAGAGAAATTAGCTGTTTTATATACTCAAACTCTGTAGAAGCCACGGATGCAACTCTGGGGAGTGGCAGTAGGATTTGGAATCAGTAACGCTTAACTCACTGGCAGCCTACTCCAGTATTCTTGCCTGGAAAATCCCATGAACGGAGGAGCCTGGTAGGCTGCAGTCCATGGGGTCACAAAGAGTCAGACACGACTGAGCGACTTCACTTTCACTTTTCACTTTTCTGCATTGGAGAAGGAAATGGCAACCCACTCCGGTGTTCTTGCCTGGAGAATCCCAGGGACGGCAGAGCCTGTTGGGGTCACACGGAGTCGGACATGACTGAAGCGACTTAGCAGTAGCAGCAGCAGCACTTAACTCAGGGTTTTTGCTGCTTTTCTCTGTGTTTGGTCTTATTATCTCAGCCCTTCCTCCACAACTAGAACAATAGCTGTTGAGAGGTCCAGACCTTCTCCCCATAGCTTCATCACCCTGGGGACCCCCTCTTGATTGACAATTTTGCAACAAATTCTGGGCCAGGTACGAGAAATATAGCAAAGAACCAAGATATCCCTGACATCAGTCTAGCAATGGTGACTGAGCTGCGTGGACCCCTGAATTTAGGGACATAGTCGTTATGTGACATGAGTTGCGGTGAGTTGTAGTAACATTTAGTGGCTAGCTATGTTATTTGGGAAGTCTTTTTGACTATGGTGGGACTGACCTGCTAAAGAGTAGTTTCCCCTTTCAAGTAAAGCATCCTCAGTGTCAAGCCTTCTAGGATTGGAATCAGGGCCCTAGAATCCTTCCATTTTCCTATTTCTGTCTTAGCATGAGACTTCCTTTCTCAAGGTTACTTTGTGTCCTGAAGTGGCTGTCATTCCCTCCAGGAGAAATAAAACCAGAAGAGCCAAAAAGCATTCATTTGCCTATCTAAGTCAGCTCCCTTTAAGCATCCTTTCCCAGGCCCCACATGGCACCTGTTCACAGCTGTATCTTAGTAATGTGATCATACCTGATTGCAGGGAAGCCAGGGAAGGGAATCCTTTGTTTGGGGGCATTGCTTCCCCGAATGAAGCTGTATAAGAATGGGAGATTGGGTGGTGGCTAACTACACATCGGTAGTTCCCGAGTTCGGCTGTATTGAGAGCTCACTGGCACACTTGATTTTTCCAAAATCACTGCAGATGGTGACTGCAGCCATGAAATTAAAAGACGCTTACTCCTTGGAAGAAAAGTTATGACCAACCTAGACAGCATATTCAAAAGCAGAGACATTACTTTGCTGACTAAGGTCTGTCTAGTCAAGGCTATGGTTTTTCCTGTGGTCATGTATGGATGCGAGAGTTGGACTGTGAAGAAAGCTGAGCACCGAAGAATTGATGCTTTTGAACTGTGGTGTTGGAGAAGACTCTTGAGAGTCCCTTGGACTGCAAGGAGAACCAACCAGTCCATTCTGAAGGAGATCAGCCCTGGGATTTCTTTGGAAGGAATGATGCTAAAGCTGAAACTCCAGTACTTTGGCCACCTGATGCGAAGAGCTGACTCATTGGAAAAGACTCTGATGCTGGGAGGGATTGGGGGCAGGGGGAGAAGGGGACAACAGAGGATGAGATGGCTGGATGGCATCACGGACTCGATGGACGTGAGTCTGAGTGAACTCTGGGAGTTGGTGATGGACAGGGAGGCCTGGCGTGCTGATTCATGGGGTCGCAAAGAGTTGGACATGACTGAGCAACTGAACTGAACTGAACTGACACATTTTCACTCAAAGTCTAAACAGGAATATGAACTGTTGTCGTTCAGTCTCTCAGGCATGTCTGACTCTTTGTGACGCCATGGACTGTAGCAGGCCAGGCGTCCCCATCCTTCCCGTCTCCTGGAGCTTGCTCAAACTCATGTCCATTGAGTTGATGATGCCATCCAGCCATCTCATCCTCTATCATCCCCTTCTCCTACCTTCAGTGTTTCCCAGCATCAGAATTTTTTCCAGAGTCGGCTCTTTGCATTGGGTGGCTAAAGTACTGGAGCTTTAGTAGCTTTAGCATCAGTCCTTCCAGTGAATATTCTGGATTGATTTCCTTTAGGATTGACTGGTTTGAGCTCCTCGCTGTCTAAGGGACTCTCAAGAGTCTTCTCCAACACCACAGTTCAGAAGCATTAATTCTTCTGAGCTCAGCCTTCTTTATGGTCCAACTGTCACATCCATACAGGACTACTAAAAAAACTGTAACTTTGACTATATGGACCTTTGTTGGTAAAGTGATGTCCTGCTTTTCAGTACACTCTCTAGGTTTGTCATAGCTTTCCTTCAAGGAGCAGGCGTCTTAATTTCATGGCTGCAGTCACTGTCTGCAGTGATTTTTGGAGCCCAAGAAAATAAAGTCTGTCACTGTTTCCATTTTTTCCCCATCTATTTGTCATGAACTGAGTCAGCTTGTTTTCAAATCAGTATCAAATCTCATCTTCCTTCCCATTCATTTGTTGACTCATTCATCTCCAGACAGTGGAAGCCCACTTAGACGCCAGCTTCATACTCTGTTCGCGCTGGTGAGCTTGTTAATATAAGTCCTGTTTTGCAGTAAACAAACTTGCTATATGGGAAAATCCGCTTCCTCAGGGGCATTTGTGAAAAATCCAAACCTTCACCAACCCCTGTTTGATTAATCTTTGATCATACCCCCTCCTTAGCGACTCCTCATGGCCTGCTACGTGGCACCCAGGCTCCTTTGTCTGCTGTTCACACCTTGCACCCTGCTCTTCACCCAGCTTGCTGAACACCTGCCTTCTAAGCCACTGCATTGTGACCGAGCCAGGCATCAGCAGTGTTGTTTTTACTACAGTAGTTTTTCATCGTGACTCTTCTGTTTCCTGCCCTCCTGATTCTGCCTGTTCTGTATGCATTTAGGCTCAAAGTTTAGGTACATTTGTCTCTGCTTTTTTGATCCATGTGTCTTTCAGAACAGTAATTATAGTTGCTTGCTGCTGCTAAGTCGCTTCAGTCGTGTCCAACTCTTTGCGACCCCATCGACAGCAGCCCTCCAGGCTCCCCCGTCCCTGGGATTCTCCAGGCAAGAACACTGGAACGGGTTGCCATTTCCTTCTCCAATGCAGGAAAGTGAAAAGTGAAAGTGAAGTTGCTCAGTCGTGTCCTGCCCGTAGAGACCCCATGGACTGCAGCCTACCAGGCTCCTCCGTCCATGGGATTTTCCAGGCAAGAGTACTGGAGTGGGTTGCCATGTCCTTCTCTGTGTAGTTACTTAATGAGCTCTAATTATGTGTCAAATATTTCTATAAAAGCTTTAATGCTTGCATTCGTCTAGTCCTTGTAAAGATCCTATGAGGAAAATGCTGCTGTTATACCCATTTTAGTGATGAATGGCATGGAAGAGGTACAATAGTTTTCCTAAGGCCTGATCTAAGATTCTGACCTAGATAGTCTGGTTCCAGAATCCATTTATGTTAGAGCATCTCATATTCTTACTTATGTATTATTTATGTAACACTTCTTACTCAGTCACCAAGTTGTGTCTGACTCTTTTGCAGCCCCATGGACTGTAGCCCGCCAGGGTCCTCTGTCCATGGGATTTCCCAAGCAAGGATCCTCGAGTGGGTTGCCATTTCCTTCTCCATATGTGTTAATAGTTATTCACCAACAACTAGTTTTGACATTTCAGTTCTTTTTTGTTTACTTCTCCTGCAAGAGCCAAGCAAATGTTTCTTCTACAGAAGAAGTAATATCCTCAATAAGTATTTGTTAAATGGATTTTTAAAAAATCTACTAATGATAGCCAAGGAAATTAAGTCTCAGCCCAAGTTGTTTGATTTTTCTTTTCAACACTAGGCAGTGGTATGTATAACATTTCCAGTGAACTTTTGAAATAAGGTATTCTCATTTAAAAGAAAGGAAAAAACTTGTAGGCTAAGGAATTTTTACAAATGAGGTATAAGAACAGACAAATGAATTAACGTACCCCTTCATTGCCAGAAATGTAATTGTAGAAGTGTAGCATGGACGGAGGAGCCTGGTAGGCTGCAGTCCATGGGGTCTCGAAGAGTCGGACATGGCTGAGCGACTTCACTTTCACTTTTCACTTTCATGCATTGGAGAAGGAAATGGCAACCCACTCCAGTGTTCCTGCCTGGAGAATCCCAGGGATGGGGGAGCCTGGTGGGCTGCCGTCTATTGAGTCACACAGAGTTGGACACGACTGAAGTGACTTAGCAGCAGCAAGTTAAAACTGTTTGTTTTTTAAGGGAGAGTACTCATACCTCGAACTTGGCAGGCAAATGGTCTTGGAGTTGTTGCCACAAGACCACCTGATTGTGTGTGTGTTATATAATCATGATGAAAAAAGGATGACTTGGGAGGACCCTTCATTGAGTCAGTTGCATATGTTAAAAGTCTCTTTGGTCCCCAGGCAGTCCCCACAGTCCTCAGGCTGTGTCTCAATTATGAGTCTCCATAATAGATTTCACCCTGTTATGTGGTAGTAAAACATTTAAGAACATGCATCTTTTCTACCCTCTTTGCAAGTGGGTGAGCAATACTCCTATTGAGTTAATGAAGCCAACGCACAAAGCAACCATTATAATAAGTTTCTCTGAGGCCTGTTCTTTTGAGGATAATGAAACTGGTGACACTGTCATATGTTTGATTCTATTCTTGCATCAAAAACAGACCATGTATCCTCCAGGCAGATGGCTTAAGTGCAGAATCGACCTAATACTTGAATAATAGATGTTTTGTTGGTACATCAGGCTTTTATAGAAAACCAGTTAGAGTTTATGATTTCCTTGAGAGTGAAAATCAATCTATATGCAAGCAGAGGATAAGTCACAAACTATCATTCAAAAATATACATTTATCCAGAATTGAAGTTAAGACCTTGACAAGGAAATTAGATGTATGTTAGTGAGCATTGCATTTTTAAAGTATACAAAATCAGTTAAGTTTTCATACTATATTTGTGGCAGGCATATACTTTGACCTGGAACCTTTCTAGAATTTTATTGGTTACAGTTAAAATACAGTTAAAGATTCCAGAGCCTATTAAAAAAAAACTGACTACTCAGAATCCACTTTTCCCCTATCAAGAGAAAACACCCAGAGACAGCTTGGATGTTCACATATTCAAAGGAGATATAAATATAACCAGACATTTCACCTGGCTCAGAAGTTCAGACATCATTTGATAGTTGTGAAAGGGAAGGAAGATAGTTTTAATGCCCACATCATTGTTGCCTTTTAGAGTGTCTCTGTCATTTTGGTTTTTATTTAGTTTTATCAGTCTGTAAAATTATTAGTCCACTTTCCATGAGTATATTTTTGTTGTTGTTTAGTTATGTTCCATTTATTTTGCAGAATAGCTTAAAACATCTCTACTGACAGAGTCTTTGAAATGTAGGTGTGTATGACTGCAGATTTTTTTGGTCATGATATTTGTTCCTAATATATACTGCATCTTGAATGAAGGAGATTGGAGGAAATCTCTCCAAGGAGATAACATTTGAGCTGGACCGAAAAAGTGTACAAATTGTGGAGATACACAAATTACAACACAGTTTATAAGGAGGAAGTCATAGCTACCAATCTCACACAAAAAGTGGAAACAGTTTTGAAAGGATCAGAAGAAATAAATTGAAGTGATTATAAAACGGCTGAATCAGTATCTTATTAACTGGCCTTTAAGGGCCAAGTTGCTCATCAATGACCTGAGAGATATTTTCAAATTAGAAAGTTTCAAGTCCTGTTAGTAAGCAAGTATATTTAGTAGCTACCACTCCCTGGGGAAAAAGACTCTCATGGTATGAAGGACTTTTTTGTTATAATTGGTTCCTTCCTAAGCAGGTGTTTGTGGATTAATCTGATTCTTAAATCATTTAGCTCTTTCAACTACATTTTCAGAGTTTGCTGTGTTATGAAATTTCAACCCTAATAGAAAACCTAACTGGTTGCATGGAACAACCCTTGAACATTTTCAAGGCAGTGAATCGAGAATATCTGGACCGTTATGTCGAGTGAGGGTTGTCACTCATAGTGATTGTCTTCCTTTGTGGTGTCGAGTTTGTTTCTGTCCTGAACTTCAGGTGATGTAGTTACCTGTGCAGTACGTTCATGGAACATTTGGAATCTACCTCAGGCTATCACTTGTGGTGTGAGTGTTCAGTTTCTGTGAGTTAATTTGCTCTTTGCCTGATTTTTACCTTTTAAGAGAAGATAATGAGGATAATGCAGTTAAAAGACACTTGCTCCTTGGAAGAAAAGCTATGACAAACCTAGACAGCATATTAGAAAGCAGAGACGTTACTTTGCTGACCAAAGTCCATATAGTCAAAGCTATGGTTTTTCCACTAGTCATGTATGAGTGTAAGAGTTGGACCATAAAGAAAGCTGAGTGCTCAAGAATTGATGCTTTTGAACTGTGGTGTTGGAGAAGACTCTTGAGAGTCCCTTGGACTGCAAGGAGACCCAATCAGTCCATCCTAAAGGAGATCAGTCCTGAATATTCATTGGAAGGACTGATGCTGAAGATGAAGCTCCGATACTTTGGTCATCTGATGGGAAGAGTCAACTGATTGGAAAAGATCCTGATGCTGGGAAAGACTGAAGGCAGGAGGTGAAGGGGATGACAGAGGATGAGATGGTTGGATGGTGTCACTGACTCAATGGACATGAGTTTGAGCAAGCTCTGTGAGATGGTGAAGGACAGGGAAGCCTGGAATGCTGCAGTCCGTGGGGGTCGCAAAGAGTCGGACATGATTAAACAACTGAATAGCAGCAACGAGGGTAGGAGAGACAGCATATTTTCGAAATAAAGTCAGTCCTTCACATCCAAGGATTCTGTATCTACTGATTGAAGTAACTGTGAATCGAAAATATTGGCAGGGGGGGATTCCAAAAGTACCAAAAAGCAAACCTTGAATTTGCCTGTTTACATAGCATTTACAATGTATCAGGTATTATAAGTAATCTACAGATGATTTAAGATATGCTGGAGGCTGTACACCGTACTGTGCCGTCTTATGTAAGGGTCTTGAGAGTCCCTGAATTTGGGGATGGGTGGTGTGCTGGAGCCAAGACCATGAAGATACTGAAGCACGACTGTATTTTTAATTTACTTTTGTAATTAGTGCTGCCTTGAGGTTTCTCTTTAAGTTGTGAAGATATGGTGGCTGATGTGCCAAAACGAATTAAATTGGAAATTTGGGAGAAAGGAAAACGAGGCCGTAAGTACTCTGGCTTTCCCTCTGTAAACTATATGCCTGTGTACCTTCCATCTGGATACTTGTATCCTTTATAATATTCCTGATGTGTGTGTGCTAAGTAGCTTCAATCGTGTCTGACTCTTTGCAACCCCATAGACTTCAGCCTGCTAGGCTCCTCTGTCCATGGGGTTCTCCAGGCAAGATGCTGGAATGGGTTGCCATGCTCTCCTCCAGGGGATCTTCCTCACCCAGGGATGGAACCCCAATCTCTTAAGTCTCCTGCATTTCCGGGCGGGTTCTTTACCATTAGCGCCACCTGGGAAGCCCAATATTCCTTATAATAAATTAATAAATGTTAACTGTTTCTGTGAGTTCTGTGAGCTTCATAAGCTAATCAGTCAAACCTGAGATGAGGGTCATTTGAACCTGATTTATAGCCAGGGGTCAGAAGCAGAGATAACCTGGATTTGTGATGGTATCTAAAGTGGGGGCAGTCTTGTGGGACTGAGCCTTCACCCTATGGGTTTACCGCTGTCTCAGGTAGACACATAATTGCCCGGTAACTTAGAAGAACTATGCATCGTTGAGTGTGTCGTTGTGGACTTCTCGTTCTGGTAGTATTTTTCTGACCTGGAAGTTTTGCATTAAGTGACCTGGGAGATAAAAATCAGTTACCAAGGGATGGGATGTTTGCGTGCTTTGCGTTAGCCAGCACTGTGCGACAGTACGGAAAAAACACAGGTAGGTCTGTTTCTTGTCTGTTAAAAGAGCTTCAGCTTTGGGTGCTAGTGATGAGTAAGCTAGCACCAAATTATAAAGACAGTTGGGTGCTCGATCAAGTCATTTGGATTCATACCTGACTTGCAAAGTGAAGGCTGGGGATCCAGGTCACATAGTTCAGGGTCCATGGTGGCGTTTTTAAGAACAGCGTGGTCAAGAGTTTTAAATGCCACTGAGAATTGAAGTGAGAACTGAAAAATGATAGTTATCACAACTGAATCCTCAGTCATTATCACAAACAGCCCTAAAGAGTGTTCTGAATGAAGCACATGACTTGGTGGTAAATACTTTGCAGGCCCTCAGTAAACTGTTTTTCTGCGGCTTTCTAACGAAGCATGGTTCCTGCCCTACAGCACAGAGATACATGAAAAGAGAATCAGTATGGATCGAGATTTAGGCTTCTCTACTGATTTAAAGACGTTTATTAGCTCCAGCAAACAATGGGGCATATATCCACAATCTCCCTTAGCTTCCTGTCCTAAAAATGTGGTGTGGGCAGAATTGTAAAAAGCTAAATTAGCTATTCCTGGCTTTGGGGAAAAGCAGGGCAAAATCTCGCCAGGTGCTTGTGAGAATTGCCCTATTGGTATGCTTTTTTTCCTCCTCTGTTAATTGGGTGCCTTTTGTAGGTGTCAGGTTTAGATTGCATCTTAAATTTGTGCTTTCACAACTACTGGTACCTCTAACTGCAATGTCCTCTGGAAAGAGTTCTCCACTGTCATTTACTGTCCTCTGTTAAACCTCTTCCAGATCCCCCCAGGCAGTTAGCCGCTTCCTCTTCTGGTCTCTGCAAATCAGGTTATGTTATAATGATCTGTTTACAGCTATCTCTGTCCTAGTAAACTGTCAGTTCCAGGCTGTTCTGGCCTTGAGAGGAGGGACCTTATCTAATTCCCCCTTTTTATTCCTTGCCCAAGCACCCCGTTTTCCTTGTGGAAGTCCTGTAAACCGTGGTGGGATGGCAGAGGGGCTGAGCCTCCCGGGTCCTAGAGAAATAGTGCTGGGTGCGGGTAACTTTATAAATCAAATGCTCGGTCAGTTTGTTAGTTCTTGGAATTCCTGGTAATCTGGTCAATTTGTTAGTTCTCGGTGTTCCTGGTAATCTTTCAGTCTCTTGGCAGATCTCTGCTGCTTCATTATTGCTTTCTCTTGGCAGCCGTGTGTAGCACCACCGAGGCACTGCGATTCTGTAAACATATTATAAGGGTTAGTCACTCAGTTGTGTCCGACTCTTTGCGCCCCCTGGACTATAACCTGTCAGACTGCTCTATCCATGGGATTCTTCAGGCAAGAATACTGGTGTGGGTTGCCATCTCCTTATGCTGCCATTTGACTACAGAAATCTGCCTTCAGAGGTGATAGTTTTATATCATAGACAACAATGACTACACCTAAGCCAGATCTACTAGAAAAATATATAGCTTCCTTCTTAGTACATTTTATAAATCTTTGTTATGCCTGCCCTGATGATGTGAACAGCTGAAGACTTTATTACATAACACAAGGTCACATTGGCTTAGGGTAGGAGTAATAAGCTCACTACATTCTAACCTTCATATATTGTACTTAAAGGTTGTTATCATTTGTGTCATTTAATAGGGACTGTCCTTTGCTTTCAGAACTATAGCAAAAATTATTTTGTTAACTTTTCTTTGATGTCTTCAAGAATGGGTTTTGTTTTCATTTTTAGTGTGAGAAGTTTAAACAGAGACTAATTGAGATTCACAAAACCTTCACTTTCAAAAAAAAAAAAATAGGACAGATCCATGAATGACTGACTACTATTCTAAAACATATGCAAACCCTTCTGGTTATAGCAAACTGCGTCGGCTTGCTTGTCTATATTTCAAGCTACGTGATGAAACAATTTTGTTTTTTCAACTTGAAATGCTATTTTAAATTTCTGTTATTGCAGTTTCATATGAAAGGAGTGTTTTTTTTGTTTTTTTTTTTTTAGCACTGGTCATGTTACACGCTAGATTAATTGTAAGACAACTCACTTTGAGGTAACTTCACATTTTTGTGTCATTAGCGTGCTAACAAGATATTTTCAGTACATCTTATAAAAATAAGACTTTTATAAAAGTCTTTTTAAGAATCACTTTTTGGTTGAAGGGCATGAAATGCAGAAGAGATATGATTGGTCATTAAATATGAGTTAACATTTAATTAAATACTTGTTACGTGGTGGGCACTATTCCAATTGCTTTACATGGGTTTTCTCATTTAATTCTCACAAAAATCCTGTGAGGATTGAATTGTTATCTTTATTTTCCCTATAAGGAAATTGAAGCATAGAGAGGCTAAGTAACTTGCCTGTGGTCTGAAAACTACCAGAAGAAGAGTTGGTCTTAGAGTCATCTGACTCTAGACCTTACATGCTTGTAGGCATTAACTGGACTGCCTTCCATGTGCACAAGCTTGTGAAGAAAGGTTTATCCTCACTTGCAACTAAAACATACAGACACACACAATTAAAGCTGTATTATCTGTTAGAATTGCAAGGAAGAAAAATAATTGTCAGTATTCTTTATGTGGGAAAGAAGTATAACGTATTAAGTTATAAGTTGTTACCTCTTTTTGGAGTGTCAAGGAGGCAGATGTTGAAAATACACACATGCTTTGACCTATCTGTGTCATTTCTAAGGATTACCCTGCACAGATAAACACAAGAAAGCACAAAAGTATCTAGGCTACGTTAAGCCCTGTTCATAACAAACAGTTTTTAATTAAGTGTCCAGTAGGAATTAGGTTTAGATCAATGTGATGGGCAGCCATCAAGTTAAGAATATAGTTACTGACATGGAAAACTGACCATGGCATATTAATGAATTTTTAAAAGCGGGTTGCAAAACAACATATATAGTTTGATTTCCTTATATTGAATGAATATGTGTTTATATACACAAACTCTGGTCAAAAAGATTGTTCACCAGAATGTTAACAGCTGGTATCTTTCCTGCTAGATGGTATAACTTAGTGATCAGATGTATGGGTTTTGAGTCCTGCTCAGTCACTTCCTGGACTTCCCAGGTGGCTCAGCGGTAAATAAATCGCCTGCCAGTGCAGAAAATCTGGGTTTGATCCCTGGGTTGAAAGACCCACTTGAAGAGGAAATGGCAACCTACTCCAGTGTTCTTACCTGGGAAATTCCATGGACAGAGGAGCCTGGTGGGCTACATAGTCCATGGGGTCACAAAAGAACAGGACACAGCTTAGCGACTAAATAACAACAGCAACAGTCACGACTTACTAGCGTTGTGGCGGGGCAAGTTCCCTAACTATGGCTCAGTCTTTTCCGTAAAATGCGGAAAATTACAGATACTAGATCGTTGGGTTCTGAGGCTCAGCTGAGATTGTAAAGTGCTTGACATAATATGTGATCAATCATTATCATTATTATCATCACCATTTTAGGTAATAGAACTGAAGGCAGTTTTAACTTTTTTTTTTTTAATAGTATTTTAGGGCTTCCTAAGTGGCAGTATTGGTAAAGAATGCACCTACCAGCCCCTGGGTCTGGAAGATCCCCTGGAGGAGGAAAAGGCAACCCATTCCAGTATTCTTGCTTGGAGAATCCCATGGACAGAGGACCCTGGTGGGCTACAGTCCATGGGGTTGCAAAGGAGTCTGACACAACTGAGCAACTGAGCAACTAACACTACAACTCTAGTTCCTTTACGGTGTTGTGTGGTTTTTGCTGTACAGCAGAGTGAGTCAGCCACACATACACATATATTCCCTCTGTCTTGATTCCCTTCCCATTTAGGTCACCACAATTTTAGCTTTCTTTGTACATTTTATTGGCTGAATTTTTTGAAATATGGATCAACTTTGGAAACAACAGCAACCCAAAAAAATGTTTCGAAAGGAATCACTTGAATAGGTTTGCTTATAGTTTTAACAGAAAACGTCTATTGAGAGCGAAGGTTATTTAAAATCCTCACAACACTCTTCACAAGCCGTTGGCAGCCACGTATGCTGGTATTTTACCCTGTGCTGTGTGCCAACTTGAAGGGAACTGAAATCATATTCTACTCCTCTGGCTGGAAGGCGCACAGAATCACAACAAACTGTTCTAGAGAAGCTGCCTCCATCTGCGGCTGCAGGGACGTGTTGGGGCGTGACGTCAGCCCGGTGGCAGGCTGGCGGGGTGGCAGGCGGTCCGCCGGGCCACAGTGCATTTCCTGAGGGCTCCGTCCCCGGGGCGCTCATCTGGGAGCCGCTCGAGACAAAGCAGCGGAGTCAGAGTCTGCTTTTCCTTCCAGTGTCCCCTCTGCCTGTAGTTGAATGTAATTTTGATGGAGGCTGGTGAGTAATGCTTGTTACTTTAATGTGTAAGAATAAATAGCTGATGGCTAAATGAGCAGTAGTTCTTTTCTCAGTTAATGAGCCTGTGGTAAGTAAGCTTTAGAGCCCTAGTGCCAGGATTTCCTTATTATAAATACTTCTATAACTGAAGCATTGTATTCTTAGAGAAATGTAAATACATTGTGAGGTTTTTTCAAATGGCTAAAGCATTTGAAGATGTAATCTTCCTTTTGGTCTCTCCTTAACTTGAAGCTACATAAGTGCACAGTGGTTGCAAATTGCTTGAAAGCGTGAGGATTTTCATTTATTTATTTTTTTTAACTTATTCGGAGGAGAAACTTATTTTTTGTTTTGCTTCTCACTTCACAAGAAAGAAATGAATAATTCTCAGAAGTTCCTTTAGAGATGTTAACAGTAGTCTTTACATAATACTTTTATTAAAAAGTATATCACTAGTCTGAACTAATTAACAATTAGCTGAAACAGCTCTTTAATTCTTTAATTATTTGGGGTTATTTCAGCAGTGTGATTCAAAATAGGAATCTTCATTTATGAGCCTAAAATTTAAGAGCAGTAAGTTACTACTGCCTTTGATTATAAAGGATGGCAACATGCCTTTTAAAGATTTATTTCTTTTTGCAATGTTAATTCATGTCTTTGAATTGCACTATAGAAATTGAGTTAGTTTTGAAATCATTAGTTTCAGAAGGTTGGGTAAAAGTGTTTGTGTGTATGTTTGAGTAACTATATTTTGCTTTTCTCCCCCTCCCTTTAGAGTGAAGGAATGACATTATTTTTATTTCATACTGTTTATATAGAATAAACTGAAGCCTTAAAAATCTTAGGCTTTATCATTTCTGGCATAATTATTCTCTTACAAGTTCAATGGCAGCCTTGTTATTTCAAGGTCTTTTGGAGAATTTTCAAAGTTTTCTCTTAAAGACCAGTCACTTTTTACTTTGTATGTCTACTTGAGGAAAAGACAATATAGAAATTCTTATAGATAATGTTGAATATTTTCATATCAGTTTTTTGAAGCAAAAAATAAAGAAATGAAGAATAAATAAAGAATGAAAAAATAAAGAATGAAAACTATTTGCACATATTTTCTTTACATGAATGGGATAGTTATTGAGAGGAAATGATCAAAATCGGTTTTTTATATACAGATGTACAAAAATATCAATAACTGCCTTATTATGACTCCTAATACATTATACTTCTGTATTTTTAGAAACAGAGATATAGAAGTAGAGTTTCAGCTTCATTTTGTTTGACTTGACAGGCTTAATTAAAGATCCAGTTTTGTAGAATTTTCAAATTCTGCCCAAATCTAGAAGCTTTAAGTATATAGAGAACTCATTAATATTTTTATTGCTTTTAAAATTTATCTCAAATCTACTTAAACTATTCTAACATGGTTTTAAAATAGCCTATATTTTAATAAGTAAGTTACTGTAGTAAAGATGAGTTGAAATATATTGGGTAGGCATTCTTAACAATGATGTTTTTGAGGCATTATGACCTCAGAGGTCACTGGCCTAAATGCCACTAGAGTTCAAGTGAAGAGAAGCTACTTTAACTTTTTTGTATGAACAGGAAATTAAATCTGACAAAAGAAGGGAGGATGAGCAGAGCTTGGGGTGGGGGTCAGGGGGATAACCTGAAATTGACATAAAAGCCTGACTCAACTCTGAAGCACTGGGAATAAAGTACTTGTCTGTTCATGAATAAGGTGTTCTTTGAGGAACTCATTCCAAACAATACTGAAGCCTGGTGGTGAAATATGACTGTGGTATTCTTCAAGTTTGAGATTTGGCTTGGTCAGCTCAGATGGAATAGTATTCTGAAGCCCATTATAGTCTTGAACTATATTTTTGTTTCATAGTGGCAGAGAGTACAAAACTTCGTGCATAGTAGATATTTAATGAATGTTGGAGCATGAGTAAGTGAATTGATTACATAAGTTAAATGAATGAGGGGAATATCTTGAGTTTTAATCTTTACTGTGATGATGAAACCCTACTAGTTATCCTAACCATCTAATAGCATGCAGTGGCTTCACACCCTGTTAGAAGGAAGCATACCCTGAGTAGCACTGGCCATCACAGTGGCCGCAAGTGGCCATCGGAGTTCACTGCCGGCTCTGCTCTCTGTGTCTGGGGCTCTGCTGCGGGAAGCGGGCCCTGCCTGCTATTCTAGGTCAGATCTTTGTCCGACTTCTGCCTCATCTGTAAGTGAGAAATTTCTCAGTACTTAGGGATAATGATCTGCTGACGAAACTGAGCCTTAATTAAAGTGCTGTGTGCATCACATAAGTGCATTACTCTTTGGACCTTTTCAGAGGTTAAAAAAATGCATTCCTTTAAAATTGAAGTGACAGCGAATGTAACAATGGAACAAATACACTGCATCAAAACTTACATAATAGAAATTTTATATATAAATGTGTGTGTGTGTGTGCGCGCGCGCACACGTGCCCTGTCATGTCTGACTCTTCACCACCTTATGGACTATAGTCCACCAGGCTCCTCTGTCTGTGGAATACTCCAGGCAAGAATACTGTAGTGGGTTGGCATTTCCTTCTCCAGGGGATCTTCCCTACCCCGGGGTCAAACTCAACGCCTCTTGCATCTCCTTCATTGGCAGACAGATTCTTTACCACTGCACCACCTGGAAATCATATGTAAATATATTGTCACTCAAAGCCTGGATTTTCAGTCTCATTTCTGTGACCCCTCCCTTCCATCTGTGCTAAACTCTGGTCACATCTGAATATTCTTGCTGATCCCATGGAGGCTCAATTCATGGGGCAGCTGCTTCTGGGCCACCTTCTCGGCTCTTCCCCTTTCTAAGCAAGATCAGTCCCGAATCGGGCTCGTTTTTAGTTAGTTACTCCTCCTATTTGTTAATAAGAATATCATTAAGGCCAAGCGTCATCAGTGCCTGTCTCATATTGAGTGAATGAAAATATTTAAGCTACACAGAAAATACAGCCATTTTGAAGGCATACCATTTCTGAACAAAATGTTTTTGTTGCATAGGGGTATCATTTGACTTATCAATAGCTTCCTTTTTATTCTAGAAGTGGTTGTTTTGGTAAAGCTCATGCAGTATGAAAATGATTAATGAAGAAAGTAAAATTCAATAATTAGTAATTTTTTTTCTAATTTGAAAAACTTCTCAGTCTGCCAACTTGATTCTGTTGGGAAGAATGTTTCACCTACAATAATTGGATCTTTTTTGCAACCTATTTTGAACGAGGTTAGCTTTTTAAGGTAGTGTATAACCACCCAAAAAAGCAAACGAGATGGTGCTTAAATTCTTCTTTTTCTAATTTGTTGTTCACTTTCATCCCAGGGGTGTAGTAATCCTCCATTCAATATATGTTACAATAAAACATTACTAATTAGCATTCATTAGGGAGCAACAGAGTTGTCTGAATTAGGAAAATTTTAGGTTTATATATATATATATATATATTTAATGCCACAATACTAGTCTTTAATGCCAAAAATATTTCTGACTACTGACATGTTCCTAAGTTGGAATTCTGCTTAGTTTTATTTTAAAACTCCATTAGACTTTTGTAATTAATAGTTTTTTGAAATAAATGACTACTTTTTCAAATAAGCGTTCTTTGAAATCACTGGAGTATATACCCTGTGCCCATTTTTACTCTTGTGTGGTTTTACATAGATCATTCAACAGTAAACTTTAACGTTTGGTCAAATTATCAGGTTCCTCATTCTAAATTAAATTATAGTTGTACTTCATGTTAAACATAGGGCAGAGATCCAACAACTTTTTAAAGCAAGGATGTGACATAATTTGACTTCTCTTCAGGAAACCTCAGTCTGCTAGCACATTCATGTTTATTATTTATTTCTTTAAATTGGGGTGTAATTGCTTTACAATATTGTGTGTGTTCCTGCTGTACAACAAAGTCAATCAGCCATATGTATACATATATACCCTCCCTCTTGAGCCCTCACTCCCCACCCCCACCCCTGTAGGTCGTGACAGAGCACCCAGCTGAGCTCTCTGTGCTATACAGCAGCTTCCCACTAGCTATCTGTTTTATATACGGTCGTGAAATATGTATGGGCTTCTCTGGAAATGGCAACCCACTCCAGTATCCTTGCCTGGAAAATCTCACGGACAGAGGGCTGCAGTCCATGGGGTCGCAAAGAGTCGGGCACGACTGAGCAACTAACACTCCCTGGTAGCTCAGCTGGTAAAGAATCTGCCTGCAGTGCAGGAAACCCTGGTTCAATTCCTGGGTCAGGAAGATCCCTGGAGAAGGGAAAGGCTACCCACTCCAATATTCTTGGGCTTCCCTGGTGGCTCAGATGGTAAAGAATCTGCCTGCAGTGTGGGAGACCTGGGTTCGATCCCCTGGGTTAGGAAGAGCCCCTGGAGGGAGGGCATAGCAACCCACTCCAGTATCCTTGCCTAGAGAATCCCTACTGACAGTGGAGACTGGCGGGCCTCAGTCCATGGGATCACAAAGAGTCAGACACGACTGAGCAACTAAGCACAGCACAGTGTGTATATGTCAGTCCTACTCTCCCAGTTTGTCCCATCCTCCCCTTTCGCCCACCCTGTGTCCACATGTCATATTCAAGTTTGGCTATTTACTATTTAGTGAGGGCTTTAGCAGCAGTAGCAGCAGCAGAGGGCTTTATTAGGTAAGTGTGGTGGTGCTACCAGGTACTTGATCCTTTCAAAAGCCCTCTGGAATACGGTTTGTTGTTGTTCCGGTTTCAGTTGCTCTTTTATAGAAGGAAGTTGAGGTTCAGTGGAGGATGCTCTGAATGGGGGATATCCTGATTATAATGAGATGAATTCGGATGTTGTTAAGGGCCTTGGGAGACTTAAGAGCCTAGACTAAGGCAGTGATGGAGATGCCATTAGCGAGCTTCTTAAGCAGTATAATTTCTGGATAGCAACCAGAAATGTCACTTGATTCTTGAGTGCATGACAGAAAATGACTCTGGTGGATTAGCTTGTACATTCTAAGAGCCATTTTTCTGTTTTAACCATAAAGTGTCATTTAACCTTCCTGTTTAAAAGCTTCTTAAGAATCACTCAAATGACTTCCAAGTGAGACAATTATCTAAATTATTTTAAGCATTTTTGTTTATAATGTGATTTATTAAGTGGTCTAAAATGTACCTGTCCCGTAAAACTCAGGATGTATAAGTTATTAACATGCTGGGTTCATTTTCTTCACAACTAGCATGGTGTTAATTGAATTATTCTCTAATTCCAAAATTATTTAAAGTCTATTGTCAAATTTATTTTGTAGATTCTAAATTAGTATGTTGGTTTTATTTAGGATTTGTTTTCAGAAGATGACTTAGAAATTATCTGTAAATACAAAAAACGAAAACATGAATTTGTATGTGAACCTCATATTTTGAAATTTTTTTCCTTTATTTTTGTTCCTAGTCTATAATGCTTTCAGCTTTGTACTTGCAGCGTTACATCATACTCCTATTTTGCCAGTGGGAAAAGCAAAGCTTTCAATTCCTGTTGGGTGCTTTTGTAAAAATTCCATTGTTTACTATTGATGTTATTTGTGCTTAAATTCTTTGGGACCTATAATCAGGGAAATATGAGGTTACATTTACATCGTGATCATGTTGTCTGAGCAACTGAGAGTGGAGAATGATTGCAAAGCCGTAGAGAATAAGAAGATGGTAAAGAAACACTGGGTTTAAAATTCCGTTGGAATCAGTAAAGGTTTCATTACTGTGCTTCAGATGGGAATAACCTTGGGACGATGCTAGGCAGTGAGACAGGAGAAGGCGGGGGAGGGCACGTGTTCACGGTGTGCACAAGGAGAGGGTAGTGTTGAGATGTGTTGTGTTGTGTTTTAGTTACCATTGAGCAGAAACCTGGGAGAAGATGTGAGGCAGAACTGAGAAGTCTCACTGGCTGTGAGGAGTCAAGAAGGGGCAGCTGTTGAAAGCAGGGAAAAGGAGACTGAAAGGACGGAACTGGAACTTTGGGGACCAGGTCTCCATGTGGCTTCTGACACTTGGAGAAGAAAAGTGAGGCTGTGAACCTCAGTTTATTCACATGTAGAGTGAAGACAGTAATGCATACCCCGGAGGGGCTGTGTAAGGATTGCTGGTCAAGTTTCCAGTGCAGCAGGCTCAGATGGAGAGCGTGAGCTGCACTCAAGAGTGACGTCACGTGGTGGTTGCTATTTAGGTGCTGATTTTTATTTTTCTTGTTGGGAGTGTGGATCAAAGAGGGTGCATCCTTTGTTCCTTTCCCCCCTCCCCACTCCCAGCCCCCAAGAAATCTGAGATGCTCCATTTCCTGAATGATGAGAGGAGGAAGGAAAGAATATAAAGAGTTAAGGCTGGAAGGAAAATTTGGAGATGTGGGTATATGAATCACTGAGGTTTTAGCAGGACGTCTGGAAGCAGTTAGTTGGAAGTTAAAGGCAAATGGCATTTAGAACTAAATGTGGGGAAAGGAAATATATACTTTACATGTTTTGCAAAAGAAAAAAAATTGCAATCTTTTCGATTGCTAACTCAGTGGTTATTCACATAACTAAGGCTCAAGAATTCCATTTCTCTCAGGAAAAGGCACGGTACTTTCAGTGTTTTCTTTTGTTCTTAAAACACTGCCTTTAATTGCAGGCATAATTTTCCATGCCAGCATATTTTCAGTTTAAAAATAAATTGCAGAAACAGTCATTGTGGTAGTCAGATTTCAACATAGCATTTTTCTCCTTTTTATTTAAAGGAAAATAAATCTAAATAGTTATCTGCATAAGACATTAGTCAACTTTACATGTAACAATGTTTTAAAAATTATTCTTGACCACCATAGACCCAATTGGTTTAATAACTAATAAATAAAAATCATGTTTAACAACTAAGTCACTGCTTCAGCTATGGTTTTCAAACCTAATTTGAGACTGAGTCTCAGAGTGACACGTATAGCATCATAATTTCTATTGGTAAAGGTGCTTCAGTTTTTGTTTTTTTTTAAACTGAAGTATAGTTGATTTACAGTGTTGTTAATATCTATTATACAGCAAAGTGATTCAGTTATACCCATTTATACATTCTTTTCCACGATGGGTGATCACAGGATATTAAATATAGTTCCCTGTGTTCTACAGTGTTGTTTACCCATCCTATATATGATAGTTTGCAAAGCTCTTCAATTTTAAAACAAGTTGAAAAGTATAATTGTCTGATAGTATAATGAAACCACGGCCACATTGAGAATGTACAGTATTCTTTTTGGTTTGAGTGGAAGGATATTGAAGAGTTGTCCATGCACATCTGAGCTGTTTGCTGTTTGGTTTTGTACCCAAATTTGAGAAATACAATCACTTCCATAGTCCACACATCTCTCTGCCTTGCTCCAGTCTAACAGCATTGTGGGTGCCTCAGCCCTTGTAAAAGTCCAAGTCATGATACTGGCTCCTTGACAGGGTTGCAGAAAGAACTGCCAAACCACTATGATATCCTATTTTTCTTAGACTAAATTAAATCCTTTCTCTCCCGTAAGGAAAATACATGATGCTGAGCAAATCATACAAATGGGGGTTTGCAGCTGAATTTAATAAGAGACAACCAAAATCTCCTCTGTGGGACAGAGTTTTCTAAAACATACACTTTGTGCAAAGTCGACAGATTTTCAACCTTCTTACCACTGGTCACACGTATAAAACACTACCTAGTGAACTGCTCTGTCTGACATATCACTCAGAAGAATTATTGGCTGTTATTGATGTTTAGTTCAGTTCAGTTGCTCAGTCGTGTCCCACTCTGCGACCCCATGGACTGCAGCATGCCAGGCCTCCCTGTCCATCACCAGCTCCTGGAGTTTACCCAAGCTCATGTCAGTTGAGTCAGTGGTGCCATCCAACCATCTCATGCTCTGTCGTCCCCTTCTCCTGCCCTCAATCTTTCGTTATTGATGTTAGCAATTTCAATATTTATTTCTTAAGTTAAAAAACAGAATGGATTTTGTAGTAAAGCAATCATTGGAGTCACTCATGAAGCCAAAATATTTTAAAGAAAAGAAAAGAAAATCACTAAAACAAATATTCCCATGGGGAGAATTGCAATACTAAGAAGTAGCCAGTACATATGGCCAAAACGTTAAAAAAAAAAATCTTTTCCTAACACCAAAGAAAACGGCAACAAAAGCAAACGGGACTAACTGCATAATAAAGGGAACCGTCAATAAAATGAAAAGGTAGTCTACCCAATGGGAGAAAATATTAGCAAGTCATGTGTCTATCTAAAATGTATAAAGAACACATACAACTTAATGGCAAAAAAAAAAAAAAAATTCATTAAAAAAATGGGCAGAGGGTCTGTATAGAGGTTTTTCCAAAGAAGACATACAGATGACCAACGGGTACATGAAAATGTGCTCAACAGGGAAATGCGAGTCAAACCTGTTAGAACCACTATCATCACTTGTTTTAAGAGGTAAGTGTTGGTTAGGATGTGGAGAAAAGAGAACCCTCAGTGCACATTAGTGGGAATGTAAAGTGGTGTGGCCATGGTGGGAAGCAGTATGGAGGTTTCTCAAAAAGTTAAAAATAGAATCACCATGTTGATCTAACAGGTCCTTCTGGGTATTGATCCAGAGGAAACAAAAGCACTAATTCAAAAAGCTGTGCACTGCCACCCACCCAGGATCATTGCAGCATTGTTTATAATAGCCAAGATATGGAAACAACTGAGGTGTCCATCAGCGGATGAAGAGACAAAGAAAATGTAGTTTGTATGTACGTAATACATATGCACCGGAGAAGGCAATGGCACCCCACTCCAGTACTCTTGCCTGGAAAATCCCATGGATGGAGGAGTCTGGTGGGCTGCAGTCCATGGGGTCTTGAAGAGTCGGACACGACTGAGTGACTTCACTTTCACTTTTCACTTTCATGCATTAGAGAAGGAAATGGCAACCCACTCCAGTGTTCTTGCCTGGAGAATCCCAGGGAAGGGGGAGCCTGCTGGGCTATCGTCTGTGGGGTTGCACAGAGTTGGACACAACTGAAGCAACTTAGCAGCAGCAGCAGCAGCAATACATATGCACACGATGGAATATTCGAATTTGCAACAACGTGGATGGACCATAAGGGCATTATGCTAAGTAAAACAAGTCTGAGAAAGGCAAATACTGTATTATCTCATTTGTATGCATGTGTGGGTGCTAAGTGCTTCAGTCGTGTCAGACTCTGCAGCCCTATGGACTGTAGCCTGCCAGGCTCCTCTGTCCATAAGATTCGTCAACCCACTAAAGTGGGTGGACCTTTCCTCCTCCAGGGGATCTTCCCAACCCAGGGATCAAACCCACATCTCCTGCTTTGGCAGGCGGATTCTTTCCCACTGAGCCACCTGGGAAGACCAATGAGAGTCTAGACAGGGATGGCCAGGGAGTTCTTGAGAAACTTCTTGAAAAGGAATAGTGTATGTGAAGACTTTCCTTTCACTTCTAGACTCTGTGGTCTGCATGTGATATTTGGAACCACTGCAGCTAGTTTGGGACTAGCTAAACAGGATAGACAGGTCAGTATTGCCATATTATGCAGTCATGAATAATCATATCTCCTTGGAATCTCAAATGTTCTTATTTTTAAATCTTAAGATAGCTTCTTTCCATATTTGGTTTAAAGAATATACATATACACTGTATACTGTGCTGATTCATTTTAATTTTTCAATCTAGTACTCTCAGTGCTATATTCATTTTTGCAAAAATCAGACAAATCCTAATGTTTTGAAGAACTTGATGTGAGGGCATTTCACCTGTTTATAAATACCTGATACAAATTTACATTTACACTCAACAAAGGTTGCAAAGTTGTAGCCTGAATGTTGGATAACAGGAGTTTTAAAACCAAATTACCTATGACTGATGCATGTTGATGTATGGCAGAAACCAAGACAGCATTGTAAAGCAATTAGCCTTTGATGAAAAATAAATAAATTTTTAAAAAAACTAGATTTCATTTTTCAGTTCATAGTTGTGCTAAATACTTCGTGTTTTACCTTGTATATTTTGAAATAATCACTCCAGTAAGAATGAAAGTTCTTTCAGTGTTAACTGCCTTTCATCATTATACTCAAAATTTAAACACTGTGTTAGCAGACATTGTTTTTCCTCTTTTTAAACCCATACTTTTATTGGGGTTTAAATTGGAAATGGACGTTTCAGGCATCTGTTTAGTGTATGGGGGATTGTTTCCTTAGGGATATCCTTGATTGACGTCCTCCCTTATTAGTGTCTTGCTGAGAACAGACTAGCAGAGTGGACTGAACCAAAAAACGGCTTCCTCTAGCAACCCTGGAAATGGACATAAACACCAACATTCCCAATCTTCAGAGTGTTGTCATACAGTCTAAATTACTCTTCATATAACAGTACCCACCACTTAGAGTTGATTCTAACCCATTAAATTCTGTTTCCATAAATGGGTTATAGGAACCATTGTAATTTATCAGCTTTCCCTTTTGATGTAAAGCTCAGAACTGCTTAAGGTGGCACACCTTCACCCACATTTTTTGGTACAGTAACCTTCATGAGGCACAGTTTGGTTCACAAATATAATCTGGAAAAGAATAAGGCAGAATAATGAATTTCTACTCCGTTTCCAGTAGATTTGTCATTTAATTTGTTTTTTGTATTATTTGATGGAAATATGCCATTTTATACACACACGGACTTATTCATCAAAAAATCTTTTAAAATCCAATTATTGAGTGAAATAGTTCCATAGGGCTTGGAATTAAGCAGACCTTTCGTTTAAATTCTAGTAAATAATTAAATGTCTAGTAATAAAGAGTGAAGAGGGCATAATGCCGGAGAATAAGCAATTTGTGTTGCTGTTTCTCAATTTCTTGATATCTTTTCTAAAAGTGCCACAGATTTGATTCTTTACCTTTGATAGAGCATGATCCTCAGAATGAGCTCCTGGATGTGACCTATTTCATTCAGCAATGAACTCTCCAGAATAGCAGAGTCCATTTTTTAAAAGTTGTTTGTCATTATTTAAAAACCTTCTCGAATACTGCCTTAAAAACATAGCTACTCTCTCCATGGAGCTTTTATATTAGAATGACTTTTCTCCTCTATTTTCTGTTTTTGGGTATATTAGGAATATCTTGACAAGAAACAGGAGAGCCACGAGAGATCACACCTTTATTCTTTGACAGTAAATACAGACTAGCGGGATAACATGAGTTGTTAACATTTTTCGGGTTGCATGTTCATTTGAACTGTTTCAGTTTAAATAGCTTACTGAACCTAATAAGTTGTCTGATGACACCAACATATGCTCAATTCCTGTAGTTCATAACAAAAATAAATGTCTTCAAGGGCTTCTCTGTTCCTGGCCATGTTTATACTCTTTACTCATTTAATCTTCATAAACATCCCCACTAGAAAGTAAATTCTACAAGGGCAGTGATTTTTATGTTTTGTTCACGGCCATCCCCAGGTACCAAGAACAGTTCTAAACAAGTAGACAAGCAACATGTGACATAGCTACTGTTACCTAACTGTGAGGCAGCTGAGACGAAGACAGGTACAATGAACCCACAGAAATAATACACATGGCTTACGTGGTAGAGTTTATTGTTAGAGGGCAATGATGGTCTTCACATAGGGTTTATTAACCTCAGCACTATTTTTAAAAAATATTTATTTATGTATTAAATGCCTTGGGTCTTAGTTATAGCACATGGAGCCTTCATTGCATCAGGGAGGATCCTTTCTTGCAGTGCACAGACTCGAGTTGTGGTTCGTGGGCTGAGTAGTTGCAGTACTTGGGCTTAGTTGCTCTGCGGTATGTTCAGTCCCAGTTCACCAGCCAGGGATTGAACCCATGTCCCCTGCTGGTTTTGAAAGATCTCCTGCAGAGGTGTGGGTTGACAGTGGCTCACCCCAGGGACCAGGGAACTGGCAGCAGCAATCCTGGAAGGTGCCCCCCGGTGCAAGCCCTCCTGGAATCCGCTCAGCCTCAGCACTGTTGATATTTGGGGCTGGATACTTTTTTCCTGTGAAAAACTCTCCTGCAAGTTGTAAGATGTTGAGCAGCATCCTGGCCTCTACTCACTACATACAAACCCCAGTTGTAATGTTCAAAAAGTGCTACCAGACAGTGGATGTATACAACAAGGTCTACTGTATAGCACAGGGAACTATATTGAATGTCCAGGATAAACCTAGTGGAAAAGAATATTAAAAAGAATGTAAGGATATGTGTATATGTATATATATATGCATAACTGAGTCACTTTGCCATATAGCAGAAATGAACACAGCATTGTAAATCAACTATACTTAAATAACATGTGTAAAACCAGACGTCTTATCACACATTTCCCAATGTCCCTTGGGAGATAAAAATTATTCCCAGGGCTTCCTGGGTGGTGCTAGGGGTAAAGAACCCCACTGCCAATGCAGGAGGCGTAAGAGACAAGGGTTTGACCCCTGGGTCGGGAAGATCCCCTGGAGGAGGACATGGCACCTCACTCCAGTATTCCTGCCTGGAGAATCCCATGGACGGAGGAGCCTGGCGGGCTGCAGTCCATCTGGTCACAAAGAGTCAGAGCTGAAGCAGTTTAGCGCAGTTGGAAAAACGTTAGTCTGAGCTTACACATTAAACCATCTCAGACAGAAATCTGGAAGTAAGAATTAGATGGAAGTGAATACCTGCACTTATATTTAGAAAAGTCTGGATCTCCTGCAATGCCACAATGAGTCCCTAACAAAATGGGGACTAGTTTGTTCTGTGAGTATAAGGATGTTTTCTATCAAGACCTGAGTTTTATCCCTTCTTTATAATCATTCCTCTAGAAATAGCAGGTTTATATAAAATCGTATCTTTTCAATTTGTCCTTTTCAGTCATGAAGAGCATAAAATCTCAGGAAAGGATTTAAAAAATAATTCCTTGTCTAGTAAAGCATCAAATGCACTTTTAGTAACACAGTTCTGTTCTATGCATTAATAATGATGGTTTTTTGCTTATTTTTTTTTAAGATTCATTTGGGTTATATTTACATTGCTTTCATTTGTTGGCTCAGTAGATTTTTAACTGATTTTTAGTTTCTGTGGGTAATTTAGAAGTTACTTTTTGAAATATAAAGATAAAATTTTGAGTATATAAAAATACATTTGCACAAACAAGAGCGGTAAGAATTGACAGTCCTACCAGGTTGTGGAAAACTACCACATTTAAACACTTGAGACTGGAATTTTGTTTGGTTGATATTTTGGTTTTTCATACTCTTAATTTATTTGAATTGATATTTTAACAAAATCATTAGAAAACATTACTCTGATTTTTATTTGATAAGTATGTTGTTTTATGAGAGATGACATTTTATAACTTAACTAATTGCCTGTAAAATCTCAATCTTATGAATTTTAATTTTATAGAAACCTAGTAATCTTCAGTGACTATAATTAAGTCAGAGCAAATAAACATTTGAGAGGACTTCTTTATGTGTTACAGTTAGGCCTAAGTAATAGGAAAGATTATTTCTTTCATTAAAGAATAGCAGAAGACTTACATGTTAGAGTGCCTTTGTAAATAAATGATTTTTTATGTCAACTTAGTATAACACTAAATAAAAGAAAACACAATGGATACTTTAAAAAAGTAAAAGAAGAGCATAGATATATTCATTTTTCGTGATTGATTTTAATCACTGATCTTTTAACTCAGGGGCTTCCCAGGTGGCTCAGTAATAAAGAATCTGCCTGCCGATGCAGGAGACGTGGGTTTGATTCCTGGGTCCGGAAGATCCCATGGAGGAGAATATGGCAACCCAGTCAGTATTCTTGCCTGGGAAATCCCATGGGCTGAGGAACCTGGTGGGCTACAGGACTAAGCATGCATGTGTGCAGTTTTAACAAAGATAGAATGCTAAGAATTTTATTTATTTAGTGAGTTTTACTTAAAGACATTGTGATCCTGAAAGTACTTGGACAATATAAGATTATTCAGTTTAATGGAATTCGCATCCACTTTCAGGGAAAAGAGTGCTTATGCTCCTTTGTGATTGTTCCTGATTTTAGTGTTTCCTTTGCCCTGTGTGCTTGTCTGTGTGTGTTACTCAGTTGTGCCTGACTCTCTTGCATCCCCATGGACAGTAGCCTGCCAGCCATGGAATTCTCCAGGCAAGAATACTGGAGTGGGTTGCCAATCCCTTCTCCAGGGGTCTTCCCGAACCAGGTATTAAACCCAGGTCTCCTGGATTGCAGGCAGGTTCTTTATGGTCTGAGCCACCGAGGAAGCCCATGTCCTTGTCTAAGGGATACTCAAATCTATTGTCTGGAGGTCAGAGTAGTAATATCTTAGGCCAGTAACCATTATAGGGTCCTGTAGTTATAATTTACAGTTTCTGGAATAGTAGGGTTAGAGTCCGCTTTATTCCCTCTAGGCAAGATGATACTGGAAAACAACGCAATACGATAGGGAGTACTTGTTCTATTTTTGCAATATTGGTCTTTATAAAAAAGAATTTGTATATTTCTCTTCTACCTTCCACTGAACCTAGTCTAGCTTTCTAATGCCCCTTCCCAAAAGAGACTTAAAAAAAGATGCTGTCCTCCTTTTTTCATTATTAAGGTGTCTAATCTCTATCTTAGGTTTACTCCCTTCCCCACAGCGTTTTATTCTGTTAAAACATCAGAATTTTTGTACCTTGACATATTCGTGGTATTCATCACATCTAGGTATTTCAGCATTTTCCACTTTATCTCCAGAGGCTGTTTGTTCTTAGTTATTCTGCCATCAGTTTATTGCTTATTACATAAACTGATATCCCATTATGAGACTTTAGGTTTCCATTGTTGCACTTTCTTAAATTAACTGGTAAGAAAGTCATCTGCATGCTTTTTATGTAGTGAAAGGATCACCACAAATAAATATCTAAACTCACCGCCTCTTATCACCTATTAAATGTGTTTGGTTTAAAAAGAAAGAAAACACCACAAAAGGCTGTAAACACCTATGGGTGTAATAAGCTCCAATAAACTAGAGGAATCATAGAAACACATTATATTCCATCCATCATTCTATTATCACGATAGTCAATATATAATTCTTTTTTTAAAAACTGTATACTGTTTTACATGGTTTTAGTTTTATTTACTGGGTAAAATTTCCAATACTTGAGTAACCAATAAAAATAATATTGGTGAAAGTTTTGGTTTGGAAAAAGAACTTAGGTATTTAACGTTCGCCAGAAAGTTTGTGGCTTATGGTTATAAATGTCCTGTAATACAGATCACATGGAATAATCTTTTAAAATTAACAAAGCAGTATTCAGTACAACATCTTGACTGTTTTCTCCATAAAGTTGTTTTCTAAGGCCTTGCGTGTCAGTGATTAATCTTCCTTACAGGTTTCTTCGTGGTATGTTACTCAGTGGGGGGAAAAATATTTGTTTACAAATGATGTATATTTTTTAGGTATCATTGCATGTTGCATATTGTTTTAGGCATCTGTTATTTGGGGCTTAGATAAATAGATTGGGATTTTTCTCCTCTCATATCCAGAAGACAGTTCAGTTCAGTTCAGTTCAGTTGCTCAGCCGTGTCTGACTCTTTGCAACCCCATGAACCGCAGCACACCAGGCCTCCCTGTCCATCACCAACTCCTGGAGTCCACCCAAACCCATGTCCATTGAGTCGGTGATGCCATCCAGCCTTCTTATCCTCTGTTGTCCCCTTCTCCTCCTGCCCTCAATCTTTCCCAGCATCACGGTCTTTTCAAATGAGTCAGCTCTTTGCATCAGGTGGCCAAAGTATTGGAGTTTCGGCTTCAACATCAGTCCTTCCAGTGAACACCCAGGACTGATCTCCAAAGATAGTAGTAGGCATAATCTTATCACTTGACCTAGGAAGAATAGTAGTTCTTAGGCAAAGGTCTTATTCTACAAAAAATAGCCACTTTTAAATCAAAGCAGTGTTTTTTTTCCAGCAAGGATAAAAGGTAGATTTTTCTTTGCTTGTGTTGTCTGTACATTCATTTAAAAATTTTGTTTACTCCTTCCATTTCTCCTCTTACATTTTTCTATAGCATACTTTCTTCAGATATAAAAATCAGTCCCTTTACATTATTTATGTAAAGATATCTTTGTGAAATGACAATCCCATAAATTATTGCTCTTCCAGTGCTACAGTCTGTTTTAATATGCTGGTGCCCATCTTATAGTGCTATTAGATTGATTTTTTCCATATTTGAATTTGACAGTGGTTCTCTATAATGTGCCTAGACTGGGATACAAAATAGTGGATGTAGGTGGATACTCATACTTATTTCCTATTCATGGCCCACCTATCATGTAAAATGCAATGATTGTGGAGCCAGATCAACTTACTTTTGTTTATGAAAATAGAAGAACAGATTGAAGTCCTACTGTGGATAGGGGTGGGTTGGGAACTGGTGAGTCTACCTGTGTTGTAAAACTAAGTTAGCATTTACACACACATGTACCTACAATAGATAGTAGAAAGGGCTATGTAGGAGTGTCAATACCTGGGGCTTTGAATTGCATCACCTTTACTCACTAACTTTATTGTTGCAATAAAGAAATTGGCTGTTTCCCTACCTGGTATTTTGTAAAGTTTGTGGTAATAGTACATTCATTTTCTCTTCCTCTCTTTTCTTCCAGCCATAATGAAAGGAAAGTGACCTGTAAACATCCAGTCACAGGACAGCCATCCCAGGATAATTGTATTTTTGTAGTGAATGAACAGTAAGTAAAGCGTTTCATGGAACGCCTCTATTCAAAATGGGGTCAGCATTCCAATTGCTGTTATTTGTATTTAGTATTTAATACAGTCCAATTGAACAATTTTTTTATCTTGAAATTTGCAGTCAAGTGTAGTAACAGAATACCATCTGTTTACCATGTGTGGTATAGAAACATGGCTTAAAATTTTTTTCATGAGGAATGTAATTTCAGAAGCTATTTTTACAATAGCTCAAACACAGAGAATAAACTCAAGATCCCTGGATGCAAGGTCAGGGGGAACTAAACTTGGTCAAATTTTTAGACTAATTTGAACTTAGGTTTCTCATCCTTAAACAGAAATCCTGGGAATTTCCATTTCTCCGGATTTTTATAAGCATCAAGTGAAATTTATTTGAAAATAGTTTATAAATCTATTCTTCAAAAATTAGTTGTTGGTACCATTGTTATTATTTTCTTTTAGAGGGTTGGGAGAGGGCTGCAGCACTGCCTGTCTTATGGGATCTTGGTTCCTCGACCAAGGAACGAACCCGTGCCCTCGGCAGTGAAAGTGGGGAGTCATAACCATGTTACTACCTGGGAATTCCCTATCATTTTTATGGCCTTCAGTATTACAGTAGCAAATCTTGTAATTAAAATTTTTTAATTAAAACATTCCAGTTAGATGACGAGTAGCATATCTGTATGAACTGCTGCTGCTGCTGCTGCTGCTAAGTCGCTTCAGTCGTGTCTGACTCTGTGCGACCCCATAGACGGCAGCCCACCAGGCTCCCCCGTCCCTGGGATCTGTATGAAAGCTTATTAAAATAAACATGATATTAACTTAAGTTGTGCTTAGTTATATTTCAAGTAGTTATAAATATTAAGCTGGAACTATAGAGCTTATTAAGCTCTAACTAATACCCAGCTGTTTGGAAAAGTCAGACAGACACCAGCATTATTAGCTCCAGGAAAACGTTATTATAAAGTGGTTTACAGAAGTAGCACGTTCTAACACTCTTGACATGTTATATTTTCAGGACTGTTGCAACCATGACATCTGAAGAAAAAAAGGAACGACCTATAAGTATGATAAATGAAGCTTCTAACTATAACATGACTTCAGACTATGCGGTGCATCCAATGAGCCCTGTAGGGAGGGTGAGTTATTTTGCTTACTCTTAATATTGATAACTGGCATAATTGGTAGTATCCATTATTATTACTCTTAATGAACTTAGAATTATAGAATAATCATTTCATTTTTGCTATTACATGAATCTAATTACATTTGAGGTAATTGACATAAGAAGCAAGGCCTTAGAATATAAAGAAATAAGATATTTTAATAACTTAATGACTTACATTTTTAAAATATTATAGAGTTCTGATTTTGAATTGTTTTACAATTATAATGGATATTTGTGTGAGACAGTGGCAGTTTATTGAATCAACTTAAGTTTTACAGGTGGTGGTTAATTCAATGACCTAGAAATCCCATTATTAAGTATGCCTAGAATGATATATTGGTATGTATGGCTTCCCTGGTGGCTCAGAGGGTAAAGCGTCTGCCTGCAGTGTGGGAGACCCGGGTTTGATCCCTGAGTCAGGAAGATCCCCTGGAGAAGGAAATGGCAACTCAGTCCAGTATTCTTGCCTGGAAAATCCCATGGACGGAGAAGCCTGGTAGGCTACAGTCCATGGGGTTGCAAAGAGTCGGACACGACTGAGCAACTTCACTTTCAGAATGATATATATATATTCTATTTTATTCTATAATATTATACTATTTTGTTAATGTAGAATCCATTACTGCTAAAAGGTTTCAAAATCCTATGTCAGTTGCTTGATGACTGAAATATTTAGAATCCATTATGTGAAAAGTGTCATAGCCATATGGATACAAAAGTGGATGGTTTTTCTTTGTAATCAGAAACAAAAGTACTGTTTAATCTATGATATCAGGCTTGTGTGGCTATAATAAATTATAGTTATTGCTTGTACCATAATGTTAATGTTTTGATATAGCATTTTAATATAAAAATGTCTTCAAACTCTTAGATAATCTACTAATTTGAATAAATAGTTGCCTTAAAGTTACTGCTTGGTGCCTAAATTAAGGATAGCAAGAGAATCAAAGGATGATAAAAGAATTGTCTTTATTTATGTAGGAAACAATTATGTATTTTATAATAGTAAAACAGTTGTAATAGTAAATTATGGTTACTGTAAAGAAATGCTTGTTAAGGTTTTTTAAATGAAATATTGCAGAATAGTAAGTATAGATTTTCAACTAATGTAAATTATTTCTGTTTTGTATATGACATAAAGGATAACTGAGCATCATAGTGAGTTTAACAAAAACAAAATAGCCAACTCAGAATGCAGATGTGCTGTGTAAATATGACAAATCCCAGAAGTCAAAAGAGAGAATGAGAAATTCAGCCACAGAAAACTATCATGCACGCATAATATTGATAACTTACATGACAATTAAAGAAGAATCCTGAGGAGAAAGTGTTATATAGGCAGTTATTTGAGGGGGAAAGAAAGATATCCTGTAACTATGAAAAGAGTTATTTACATGAATAGACACACATGTATACACAGTGACATTAGTTGCCTAGAGTTGTGTCTGGGTTATTTGAATGCTGGTGTCTAGAGGTGAGAAGTAGACTGGTCCTTCTACATCTTTTTGTACCATTTGAGATCTATACTGTGTTTATTTGTTCAAGAGGAAATTAAAGTTTACCCAGAAAAAAAAAGGTTGATATTGGACCTTAAAATTCTATTATGTACTAATATAAGTTTTACAAAAGGAGGTTTTAATGAAATGTGCTAGCTTTCCAAAGATTCTAGTAAGTTGAAAAATAAGAGATAAATTGATACTACTTACATTCCCTGTTGCTGCTGCTGCTAAGTCGCTTCAGTTGTGTCTGACTCTGTGTGACCCCATAGACGGCAGCCCACCAGGCTCCTCTGTCCCTGGGATTCTCCAGGCAAGAACACTGGAGGGGGCTGCCATTTCCTTCTCCAACTTAACTTCACAGAGGAATTGAAATTCAGCTTCTTTTGTCTTTATGTTTGTTGGTTAACGCTATCATTCTGACCAAGATAAATTGTCTGGGTTAAACATAGCAATATTTTAAAAGATTATGTGTACTTTTAAGAATGTGGTAAACACCATCTGGCTGGCATCATTCAAGTTCAGAGTTGTCCTTAAAGAAGAAAACACTACATGACATTAAGCAGTTCCTTCCAATCTTGTTTTGATTTGATGTGATATGTTTGTTTATATTTTATCTGTGAGATTTGCTTTTGTAACTTAACACTGTTGACTTTCTTTAATTGGGACAACACTGTTAACTGCAGATACGAGTCAAAAAATTCTGTCATTTGGTTTGTTCTTTAAAATGCATTTAGATAATTTTTACTGAAGGTTCATTTTATTTGTCAGGTAGGGCAAAATACTGCCATACACTGTGCCTTTTAAAAAATTGTTCCTGAAAATTTTAAAGGAGAGGAATATGTGATCCTTTTGTAATATCCTTGAAGAGGAAAAGCCTTTGTGCCAAATTCTTATACTTGAAACAACTAAGACACAAAAGCAGAATTGCAATAATTCATCTGAAAAGATTAAATCCTGGAAGTTTCAAAGAAATCTGGAGAAGAGATTTTAAAAGGTTAAAATTAGGAAGATTAAAAAGTAAACTCAATATCTAGGCATTAATACCATATTTTCTGTTGGTTTGTTTTTTTTTTTTTTTTAGACTTCACGGGCCTCAAAAAAAGTTCATAATTTTGGGAAGAGGTCAAATTCAATTAAAAGGAATCCTAATGCACCTGTGGTCAGACGAGGTTGGCTTTATAAACAGGTATTTTTTCCCCCTTTTTGGTGTGACAAAAGAAGAGAATATAAAGAAGCCTTTTCAGCTGAAGGTCCTAAGACAATTGTATAAAGTGGAGAAGAAACTGTATAGTTAATTATCCAGGTTCTTCCCTTTTTATTGCTATGAAGAGTGTTAGGGAAACAGTGAAAAAAGAAAAAATAATGGGTGTTACCTGGAACAGAGATATTGTGTGTGTATGACTGAGAGAGAGAGGTATTTCAAAATTTGAAATTAAATGTATGTTGTATGAAAATGTTAGGAATAACATGCTAAGATCTTCTAGGCAGAAATATTTTTTCAGTGGAAAAAAATACAGAGTAGTTGTTCATTTTTCTATTCTTATAAAAAGATACAATTATGCACTTCTCTGCTTTGATTTATAGAGAAATTTGATGATAATTTGAGATTTTTCTGAGTTTTGCAGATTTTTGCTTCCATGCCCTCAGTACTACTCTTTCAAGTGTCTGCTTTTCTTTCTTTTTCTTTTCTTGTTTATCTGTTTGCCCAGGCATAGGTCACTCTTATACCCTGATAAGTAGGAGTTTACATGTTTCCATTATCTGGAAAACCTGGTAACTAAGCTTTTTTGGAACCTTGTTAGTTTTGTAATTGGTAAGGATGTGTATACATTGAACTTGGTGGCATCTGTTTTGATTGCTGAGAGGCTGTTGTTTCCTTTTTCACTTTCTGGTTTGTATCTGGATTTCAAATAAATGACATCCAGATAACTGAGATAACTGCACTCAGGACCTTTATCTTCCTTTGTTCTGTCTTTCTGATTCTACATGTATGCACATGATGTTAGTTAAATATTAGTTCATTAATAGTGCTAATTTACTCTGTCAAATAATGCTAATTGCTTTCAGATGACCTAATAATTATATTCATTAAAATTCACGATGAGGTCGTTATGAAACATTCATTAGACATCGTTCAACCTGACAACTGGATGGCAACTAATCTAACGTATTGGAAGTAGACCCACTTAAAATCCAGAAAATCCCCATTCAAGCAAATTAATTTTGCCAATTTCTGACTGTGTATTGATTGAGTGTGTAACTTGAATACCAACTTTTAATTTTTATTTAAGGATCACTTAACTATATTTTAACCACCTGACATTTAAACTTATCCAAGCTGAAAGATTTTTAACTAGACTTTCTAATGAGTCCAAACTCTGTTCAGATAGCTAAATGTGATATTGAGCTTTATAGAGGATATGGAACTCCTTACTTAAAATGATTGCAGTTCTTAGTTCTTGATCCCTTGGTTAATTTAGTATTGCCAAAGCTCTACCAACAAGTTTCTCTACTCCTGAGTATTTATTCTGTAATAGGTGTATAGCTTACAGAGAATATTTGTAGAACTGCTTAAAAATCTAAACTTTGAAATTATTTATACTAAAGAAATAGTTAATTAAGAAATTGAAAATGCATATTTGGGGGGTGGATGCTTTCTTTAGTGTAACTGTAAATTTTAAGGTCGAAATCTCTTACTTAAGAGACTTTTACCCATATAACTTCTTAAGTTCTGAAGCCATCCTTACGTGATGGTCACAACTAGAAATAAATTGAGAAATATTAATCAACACACACACAAACTGGCGTCTTTTCTACCTGTTTATGTCTGTGTTTGTGTGTGTCTGTGTTTCATTTTCTCCTATGGTTTTGGTTTATTGCATGTGGGAAGGTAATTTTTATTTAAATTGTAGTTTTGTTTGAGCTTGGTATTTTTATTACCTAAATTACTTAGAAAAAGCTGCCAAGTGGGTACTCTCTTCTGCAGGATAAGCAAAACCTAGGCCGGATATGTAAGAAGAAAAAAATGTTTATTAAATATGTTTGTATGCTCAGGTTCCTTTATTCACAGTCATTTTAAATCACATCACCTTTGGAGTAATTTCAAATCATACTTTTCTTCGTGTTGAAGATTAGCGTATTTATTAAATCTGGCTTACCAGAATGCACCTCGACTGCACAGTCATCTTATTCTCATGCTAGCAGGCGTGTTCACATTGCTTGCAAATACGAAACCAAATCAAACCGCTTCAGCAGAATTCCTTTTTACATGACAGTATTATTCTTCAAAGACCAGTGTGCTTAGAAATACGTTACCATGTTATAAATCCCTGGAAAACTACCCCCAAATTTTGATTAGGGTTTTAGTTAGATTTCTGTGCAGCATATATCAAACACACCTTGTTTTAAGAGCTTATTTTAAACAAATGCACCAGAAATGAGTTTTCACTTTCTGAAATGAGAAAGAAATAATGCTTTATCATGTTGGTTTCATGCAGGACAGCACTGGCATGAAGCTATGGAAGAAACGCTGGTTCGTGCTTTCTGATCTTTGCCTCTTTTATTATAGAGGTGAGTTTACTACCAGAAACTGTAGAATATATATGAAGCATCAGCTGCTCTTTCGAAGAAAAAAATTAGAAATCTTTTTGCTATTTTATTATCAACAAACTGATACCAAGAAACTCTTGATATGTGTGTGTTAGTCACTCAGTCATGTCCAACTCTTTGTGACCCCATGGACTGTAGCACACCAGACTTCTCTGGTGAGAGTCCTTGGGATTCTCCAGGCAAGAATACTGGAGTGGGTTGTCATTCCTTTCTCTAATTGACATATGTAATATGAAGTAAGTAAGGTGGGACAGAAGGCAATATAGTGCTTCAAACTGAATGGTCTTAGTTTTGGTCTGGTTTTTGTAATCTCTTTCTGCCAACCTGATTGGTTTATATGAAGAGCATGTGAGTATTCAGTCTATAATGTTATCCTTGAATTCAGTGCCTAATAGATAAGAAAACATTAATTTGATAGGATTCTTTTTATATGTCAGTTCTGTCACATCTAGCCATTGGTCCACTAGACACCCCATTCTCCCCAGCAAATGATTTTAGAGCATTAGAGACACAAATTTATTTATTATGATCCCTTCCAGTACGTTCTCTCTGTCTCTCTATCTCTGTCTCTGTCTCTCTCTCTCTCTCTCTCTCTCACACACACACACACACACACACACTTTTCTTTTGAACAATGGGAACCCCCTTGAAACAAGAAAGTTGCAAAAGGGATTAATAGCCTACAAATTAGGCTATTAATGTTGATGGAGAAGAAATAAAGGTATTATTAAAAACAGTCTTCATTTATATCTCTCGCTCATTTATTTTAATGTTTCTGTAGGCTTTAATAAGTTGTTGGTTAATGCAGAGTCCGAGTCCAGAGAAGTCTCTGTTCAGGTGCCTTGTGGATCTGTTAGCTTCTGCAGAGCTGGTGTGTAACAGTGCAAGGGATGCATATGCCCTGCTCCCCTGGAAATCTGCTTCAGCTACAGTATAAAATCATGAATCTGGACAGTCAGCCCTTCTTCCATACTTTAGAATCTGGTTGGAATCAGTCAGTATATAGTTACCAATTTACATACCACAAAATACAGTAGGATTTTAGAGCCTATTAGCTGTTTTTAAGTTTACTTTGTGACTATCCCCCCAAAAAAGGTGGGACAGAATTCTGTGGTCACCTATCAAAGCAGCATATGCAAATTGACCTTCAGAATTTGAAATTACTAGAATTGCATTCATCTTTTTTTTCCCCCACTGAATACCAAGGTTGAGAAATACTGCTGAGTCAGAATTAACCAAACCTATAAAATTTCATGTTTGGCATAGAGATATTGGTTGGGCTGCAATTGTGGTATTATCTTAAGTGCAAGACTTAAAATTTTCTTTAAAGATTTTCCCAATCTTTCAGAAAGTCAGTGTTTGTAACTCATACATTATTCCTAAGCTTATAATTTGTACTTTTCTTTCTTTTTTTCAGTATGTTTATAGACTAAATTTAGAACTTTAAGAATAAGAAAATGTTTGCTGCTTCTCATATAAAAAATTTCTTAATGTTAATTTGCAACAGAAAGAACACTGGATTCCTTGCCATTTGATATTATTATTGCTTATGGAAGTGTCCTTGCTGCTCATCACTTTTATTAAAATAACTTTTAATGTAATTTGAAAAAAGTAAAGGTGAATTCCAAAGCCATGTTAAGTATGAGATTCCATATTATTCTTAAACATATGTGTTTTACATTCAATACATCTATTAATTATAGTGCAGTTTCCCTAGACAGGAGGAATATGAAAAAGAAGAAAATATAGAAAGGAAAGAAATATCAGTTAACACACCTCTTGTTCTTCAGATGGTTGGGAAGAAGCATATGATACTATGCTTTTGCTACTTTATTAACAGGAAATGTTAGATTTTAAATGAAAACTCAGATTTTAGTGAAAAGATCATGAAAGTGTGAAAGTGAAGTCGCTCAGTCGTGTCCAGCTCTTTGCACTCCGTGGACTGTAGCCCACCAAGCTCCTCCGTCCATGGGATTCTCCAGGCAAGAATACTGGAGTGGGTTGCCATTTCCTTCTCCAGGGGATCTTCCCGACCCAGGGATCGAACCCAGGTCTCCCACATTGCAGGCAGACGCTTTAACCTCTGCGCCACCAGGGAAGCCCCAAAATAACTTGCAATTTTTAGAGTGTTTACCATTTGCTAAGCAAATAGCACTATGATCTACTACATCTCTTCCTCACAGCCAGCTGAACATGAAAGTGAAACTGTTAGTCACTCAGTTGTGTACGACTCTTTGTGACCCCATGAACAGTAGCCCTCAAGGCTCCTCTGTCCGTGGAATTCTCCTGGCAAGAATACTGGAGTGCATAGCCGTTCCCTCCTCTAGGGGATATTTCCAGCACAGCCACCTGATAAGATGGCAAATCTTATTCTACACAGTCACACAGGAGGAAGCTAAGGGCAGCAAAGGCCAGTAGCTGACCTGAGGTCTCCCCTAGCAAGTCTCAAGGGTCAGGATTTGCACCCAGGGACCCTAACCACAAGTTTCTGCCCCACCCAAATCTTACCTTCTCTTTTTTTTTTCTTGGCCACACCATGGGGCTTGTAGGGTCTTAGCTCCCTGACCAGGGATCGAACTCCAGTCCCACAGCAGTGAAAACACAGAGTCCTAACCATTACACCGCTAGAGAATTCCTAATCTCGGTCTTCCCATGTGCATTGAATACAGCAGCCCCATTCATTTCTTCTGTATCTGTCCAAGCATCTAATATTCTAACATTTAGAGTATGCTGTCAGAAATTTTTAACAGATCAGTCTGTGTTTTACAGATATGGGAAATAGTACAGTGAGAGAATAAGAGCTTTGCTGCCTTTTTTTTTTTAACAATAGAATAGCATCCAATACCAAATGGAAGCCCGGGTTCTCAGTGTTCTTTACCAAACACCAGGCATTTTGTGAACACAGTGATAGAGCACGGAAATTACTCTGTTCTGTAGTCAGTCTATTGACGAAACTTAACATGGGATATAATTCACTCAGCAAATATTTATGGAGCAAGACCTGGTTCATTCCAGGTATTATTAAAATAGCAGGGAAAGAAAGTTTCCATAAAGCTTGCAATCTCGAGAGGTCAGGGAGACATTGGATCCACTCATATAAATAAACAAGACCACCGGTAAGTGCTTTTAGGAGGAGAAGGTCATGATACGAAAGAAGGTCACGGGGCAGGAGCCCGTTTGGATCAGGACTCTGAGCAGATGGTTTAGGTAGCAAGATCCCAATGACAAGAAGGAGCTAGAGTGAAGCAGAGTATTCCAGACAGGAGGGACAATAGTGCAAAGGCCTTGTGGTAGAAAAGTGTTGGGCATATTGAAGGAGCAGAAAGAAACCAGTAACCCAAGCTCTAGGGTTAGTGGTAGGGAAAGAGATGGATGGGAGAAGTGGAGATCACACCCATGTAGGAAGCTATTGGAGTTTAGATTCTGCCCAGAATGCCACAAGGAAGTGACCATATATTTTTAATCACAAGAGTGATGTGCTTTAATTTACATTTTCGAAAAGCCCACTCAAGCTGCTATTGAAGTGAAACTGAAAGTCTCTTAGTTGTGTCTGACTCTTTGCAATCCCATGGACTGTATAGCCCATGGAATTTTCCAGGCCAGAATAATAGAGTGGATAGCCTTTACGCTTCTCAAGGGGATCTTCCCAACCCAGGGATCAAACCCAGGTCTCCCACATTTCAGGCAGATTCTTTACCAGCTGAGCCACAAAAGAAGCCCAAGAATACTGGAGTGGGTTGTTTATCCCTTCTCCGGGGAATCTTCCCGACCGAGGAATTGAACCAGGATCTCCTTCATTGCAGGCAGTTTCTTTACCAACTGAGCTATCCGGGAATCCCCAAGCTGCTGTTAGGGAACAGGTTATAACGTGGAAGGAAACATTGAGTAGAAATGATGGTGGCTTCAGACTAGGGTGGTAGCCAGCAGTGAGCTCTTTTGATGCACCAGACATCTTAATAGGTGGTAAGATGCAGAAATTAACCATATAGACTCCTCTCCTTATGGAGCTCACAGATTAGTTGAAGGAGTCTGAGAAAGAATGTTGTAGTATTCAATTGTGTTGACGACTGTTGACCAGGCCTGTACAAGGAAGGGGTCAGGAAAGAAGGTTGATCTAAAGACAGATGCCTTGCTTAGTACATACACAGCATGAGTGAGCATGGCGTGTTTGCAAAATAACACATAGCGCTTAAGGAATAACACATAGAGCTTAAGGAATAAAGATTATACCTGAAGACCTAGCAAGAGGAAAGGCTAAAAGGTAGATCAAGGCATGAAAGACATTTGTTTGTCATTCTAGTAAATTTAAACTCCTGTATTGAACACGAAACTGTAATTGTATGTTTGTCTTATGTTGTTCCCAAACTTCTTTGAAGCAGAAGAAGAAATGGTGGACTACAATATCATTTTAATCCACTAACGTGTTGGGATTCTTATGGCTCCTGTCCCAGGTTGTGTTCCTCAGGAAGCAAGCCTTGAGATGGAGATCATTGTGCAAGAGGCTTACTGGGGAGTGGTCTTGGTATCAGGACCTGGGGCTGGAGAGGAAGAGAAGGACAGTGCAGAAGGAGGAGCTAGGCTTCCCTGCAGTCCGGGAAAGGCCTGGCTGACCCCCAGTCCCCGACAAGGAGTTCATTCTTTCTACAAACATCAAGTACCTTCCCTTGGCTTGACCAGAGTACGAGGCCCTCTGGGCGATTGAAACTAAGACAATTACCTAGGTAGAGAACTTAAACAACTCTATGATTAAGAACATTTAGGGCTTCCCTGGTGGCTCAGATGGTAAAAATAAATCTGCCTGCAATGCAGGAGACCTGGGTTCAGTCTCTGGGTAGAGAAGATCCCCTGGAGAAGGGAATAGCTACCCACTTCAGTATCTGTGCCTGGAGAATGCCATGGACAGTGGAGCCTGGTGCACTATAGTCCTTGGGTCTGCAAAGAGTCAGACACAGCTGGGTGACTAATACTTTCACTTTCAAGAACATATAAGTAATCTAGCATATGACTCTTTGGGTAGTCATTTGATGAAGACTTCATATGCCTTCAGTTTTATATAATAATGGCAGTTGTTACTGAACTTGTAGCATGGGCTGAGCGCATCATTGCAGTCATTATGTCTGTTAACTCATTTAACCCTCACAGCATGTTCCTTTGTGGCAAGTCCTGTTTTCTTCAGTTTTGTGATAGATGACGCTGAGATACCCAGCATCCGGTAGCTTGGCAAGATCTTACCGCTACTTAGAATCCGACTGGGAAGCAGTCCATGATAATTGGTGAAGTCGCCCTATGCTTATTACCTTTGCATATTCTGAAATAACTTTAGGAAAGTCAGTTTTCCAGTTATGCAACATAGAAGCATTTATTATTTGATAAAAAATGATTTTTTAATAAAGATGACTTCATGAGCTGTTTCTGATTATATGTTTTATATAAACATAAAATTGAATTTAAAATTAGAATGTGACTCATTCTTTTAAACTGTCATTCTTTATAATTATTGTCTGCTTTCTGCCCCCCTCCTTTTTTTTTTTGCCTTTCAGAATAAATCTGTACTTTTGTTCATTCTCTCTTGTATTAGAGAACTAATGAATGAATATAATAATAGTAAAAACAAAATTTTGTTCCAGTGTTATGAGCAGAGTTACAGAAATTAACCTCTAATGTGACTTTTTTCTTTTGGAAGTTTCAACATATGTTCTAGAAATGAGGGGAAAATAAATGAAATCCCTTATTAAGTTTATAATAATAATAATAATAAAACACGGCAAGCATAATAAAAAGAATTATTTCTAATTTATGGTTTTTCTCATTGCTGAGTTCACCAGCCTAATGCATAGCTTTATTAACTTGTCTTATGGGTCTCTAACAATGTACTATATATTTCAAGTTTCATAGACGTCTCTGCCCCCAAGCAACAAGTTAATAATGTGAATCTATACTGTTCCAGAATGAATGTTTTGACATTTTCCTAGGTATATTTTATGTCCTTGCCTTGTAGGTCTGTGATTTATTCTCCTAACTTTATTGTGTATCATAGTGACTGGTAAAAACAACCCTTCAAGGATACATGTTTAAGAAGCATATAATTTTTCTAGCATAGTTTAAAAGATGTTTTTATGTATATATATATATATATATATATATATTCATGTATTCAAAAATGTTTGAGCATCTACTATTGTTCTAAGTGTCTTCGTGGAGTTTACATTCTAATCAGGAGAGGAAGATGATGAGTAAAAAATAAAACATACAAAAAAATAAATAAATAAATAAAACATACAGTGTTTCAGAGGTATTGGGGCAGATGTTGAGGGTCATTGTGGTAGAGTTCCAGAAAGAGAAAAGAAGGTTCTGGGACAGATCAGGATGGAAACACTTCAAAATAAAGCAGTCAAGAAAGGCTTCATTGATGAGACATGGAACAAAGTCTGAAGGTTGTGACGAGAGAGCCATGCCTATCTGGGCTTTAAAATTGTTGCCAGTTTAAATCCTATGGGAAACACGGGTGGATTCATTTTGTAAATTTTCAGTGTTACCACTTACACGCTAATGTAGTTTCAGTGAGTCACATGTCAGAGGACTTTGCAGAATGCAGTGTATATGCCAAACAAAGGTATGCCATTTTTGTGTCTAATTGACCTTTTTTGGACATGTGGGCCAAGTTCTGATTTTCTTAAGACAGGGAATTTTGTTGAAAGTAAAGCAGTATATATATACTCCACTATTTAATGTTTTCTCTTAAAACCTTACGATAGAGTATATGAATTTATATATGAAAGTCTTTTGGTTTTGTCAAAATAAGTTTTGAGAAGATTTATTCTGCTTCATGAGAACATTGGGAATTCTAATCAGATGCTCAATTACCTCTCAGATGAGAAAGAAGAGGGTATTCTGGGAAGCATACTGTTGCCCAGTTTTCAGATAGCTCTGCTTACCTCAGAAGATCACATTAATCGCAAATATGCTTTTAAGGTAAGGACATAGTTATACTTTTTTTTTCTGAATTTGAATCTTGAGTTGGTTAAGAAATGGATATTGACTGGACTATCACAAAGACCTTTTAGTTACAGTCATTTTTAATATTTAAAATACAGTAGTGGTCTTAGGGTCAAGGAGAAGAGTGTCCCTTTAATTAGTAAGAAGTACATGCTGAAGTAATAAAGGGCCAGGTGTCTTTTCTGCCTACTTTCAAGAGGTTCTAGATCGGGGTCCCCAACCCCCAGGCCACACAGCCTAACAGTAGGAGGCAGGCAAGCAAGTGAAGCTTCACCTTATTTACAGCCCCTCCCTATTGCTTGTATTACTGCCTGAGCTCCAGCTCCAGTCAGATCAGCAGAGCCATTAGATTCTCACAGGAGCTTGAACCTTACCGTGAACTGTGCATGCAAGGGATCTAGGCTGTGGGCTCCTTATGAGCATCATCCTGAAACCATCCCTCTCTGGATTCATGGAATAATTGTCTTCCATGAAACTGGTCCCTGGTGCCAAAAAGGTCAGGGACCACTGTGCTAGATATAGCAAATATGTTAAAATGCTAATAATTGATAGATATAACTGTAGGTATCCTGGTGATCATTTTATTGTTCTTTAAAAGTTACTATATATATGAATTTTTCCATAATTAATTTGGGGATAATATGTTTTTTAACCTCATACATGTGCACTCATGATTTTAGAGAATGTTTGCAAAAGTACTCTTAGACCTAAGTACATCATGAACATCAGATAGTTTTGAGAGCCTATTGAAGATGAGACATTAAATCTGTTATTAAATCTAAGCAGACCATAGCTCACTTCCCCTAAATAATAATACCCACCCATCTGTGATGTGCTGGTAGAGCACCCTCAGATAAGAAGCCCCTTTAATGCTAAGTTGGTTATTTTGTTGCTATTGTTCTCAAAAACCATGCTGCATTCTTTGCTTTATGATGATGGCTGAAATAAATTTCAGAAGTAACCTATTTTTTTAAGTCAGTTTTAAATTTAGAACTCTTAAGGGGTTTAATGTAAAATTTTCATTTTAAGGAAAAGACGGAATATAAGGGTAACGTATGCTGTAAATGTGTGTACCATTATAAAATTGAGTCAATCTGTAATTCCTATCCACTTCTAAAGAATAGTCAGGACTGCAGCTGAGCTACAACTTTGGCCAGTTAACATGTTGCATTTTTAATTACAGAGAAAAGACTGGGAAAGGCAGAGTGGTGGGAGGGTTGTGGGTGGCCTCAACCAGAAGGTCATATCCGAACAAAGACCACTGGCTATGAAGACATAAGCTACCCATTTCTGTATGTTACAACAATGTTTAATACCAATAAGTCAAAATAATTACATGTTAAAGTATAATGCCAAACTCTCTGATACTGACAGTTACTGGGGCACTGGTTTAAATTCTTTTATTTGCTCATAAATGTTTATTAAATTTGTACTAGAGAGGACATTTTGCTCTGGTCTTTGACTCTAAATATATATATATAGATTTTTTTAAATGTCAGTAAATATGATGTTAAAATAGCAATAAAAGACCATGTATGAGTATATTGCCTCTGTAATTATTTAGTTAAATTTTGATTGTATTTTATCTGTAACAAGAATAATGATTTCTGTTTTCAAATTCTCTCCTGCATGGTGTTGTTTTCTCTGAATTTATGAGCCATGTTTACTACTAAGTCTGTTGGCGTTGATCCTGCTGCTTTCACAGTGGTAAGTAGGAAGTAGAGACAATTGCTGAACAACACTGTGGAATTTAAGAGCTAAATCGGGAACTTTGCCATCACATTCGCATTTGACAGATTGCAAACTTGGGTGTGGTTTGTTAGTGTCTTGAGCCCTGGCCACAGCTGGAACTTCTGAGCGCCAGCCCAGCATTCCTTCCACTCATCACAGATATAGGCAGTGGGTCTTTATCCATCTCTCTAAAACCCCCCTTAGTCTAGTCTAGAGACTCTGGTGGTTTTAATCATTTTAACAGTGTATAGCGCTTGAGCTGATTCTTTCTCATAATTTCTGTATACAACTTTATACCCCTTCCACAGTCAAGTGATATTTGTTGGTTCTGTAAGTTGATTTGCTCAGTGTATTGATTGAATTTATTTACACCTTGATTCTGAAAAAGGTTTTCAAGAAGCTAATTTGACGCTGTAGATAAAGCAGACAGTCAGATCTCAGAGCGAAGTCTGTTGCTGCAGGTCTTCTCCTTGCGTCTCTTTAGACTAACTCTTTCTTTTGCCTCATTCTGTGCTGAAATAACTTGTGTTTATTTATCCTTGTCTTTCAGTGTCTACTAGGGGGTTGTCACAGGCTGTTTAAAATTTATTTTCTTTACTTACTTGTTTTTGGCTGCTCTGCGTCTTGGTTTCTCTGTGGGCTTTCTCCAGTTGCAGTGAGCAGAGTTTACTTCCTGGTTGCAGTGCGGGGGCTTCTCGTTGCAGAGGGTGGGCTCTAGAGCATGGGCTCAGCAGTTGTGCCGCATGGCCTTGCTTGCCCCCAGCTATGTGGAATCTTGCTTGGTCAGGGATTGGGAGGCAAATTCTAATCTACGGTACCACCAGGGAAGTCCGTCACAGGCGTTTTTAAGTGGAAATTAAGAATGTTTTAGGACTTAACTGGTGGTACAGTGGATAAGAATCTGCCTGCCAGTGCAGGGGACATGGGTTCGATCCCTGGTCCAGGAAGATTCCATGTGCCACGAAGCAGCTAAGCCCATGTGCCGCAAGTACTGAAAACACGTGATGCAACTGCTGAAGCTGGCGCACCCTAGAGCCCATGCTCTGCAACAAGAAAAGCCCTTGCAGTGAGAAGTCCCCGCTCGCC